>JBBPDH010000007.1:6946881-6959679 GCA_037974565.1 Clupeocharax schoutedeni
ATCCTTCCCGATTTCCGATCCCGTAATTTAGGTCAGGATCGGGCCGATACCGATACAGAATATCGGATCGGGACATCTCTAAAAATGACATGGATCGGGATTCCACTGCCTACAGCAGTCTGTTAGATTCAGTCAGGTGGCAGATTCACCAACAGCACATTAGATTAGTTAAAAGCAGCACAGAACATTAGGGTTTTTAAATGCTGTCCAGCTTTTCATCTGTCTAGCAATATATTATGAAAACAACAGAATGGTTAGTTTTCCTGAATCTATATTAATGCAAATGTTGTTTATTACCTTAATGAGGGCTGTTTCGTTTCAATGGGATCTGAAGCCAGACTGCAAACTTTCAAAACAACCATTTATCTTCATAACATTACCAATGAATGGAAAATTAGAAAAAGGCTTATAATTTATAAGTCATATATCAGAATGACTGTAAAACAGTATTGACTTTCTCTTAGGTAGCCCCAAACGTTCCAGGCATGTAGTTCCCATAGACACTGCTTTTTCTGATGAGGTTAAGATCAAATATGACAAAGTGTTTCCCATCAGACCAAGCTGAGTAATTTTGCTTAATAATTTAATCAAGAAGAAAATTGTGCTATTACCCTTTAGGGTGTACCCACTGCTGGCTCAGGTGTTCAGTTGTACACACAGCTGGGGGAGTTGGTGGCCTGCTGGTTCACCACTTCACCACTGTTTTCAAAGTTGTGGGTTCAATTCCCATGACTGCTAGTGGTGCCACTGTTCCTGGGTGCCCAATGATCCACTTGGTGAAAAACAGACGAAATGCAGCAAAGAATTTTGTGCACACTGTGTGCTGTTATGTGTTCACATATGACAAATGGACGCTTTACATATAGTTTCTGTAATCTCGGTAGGAAAGCATTGCCAATACAATAGGACACTTTAGGGCAGGTGCACATAAGCTCAATGTCAAGCGTCGACCAGAGGGGTACACTCCCCACGCTGGGCTGCAGAGCAGTGGGACTCTGGAGTGAATGACAGAAGTCAATCCAGTATCTCTGGGAATTAGTTGTTAAGATGCAGAACTAATCACCCAAACATCAGCACCTGACCTCACTGATGCTCTTGTGACTCAATGCAATCAAAACAGCGGTATTTAATCATCCAATGTAAAGCGGGCTGTTACTGCAACGGAAGGAAGACACCTATTCGACCCTTGATTATAAAAATTAAATGTTGGACGAGCGGCCGTTTTGGACATCATGCAGGATGTATGATGTCCCTTTTTCAGCAGTGCATATTCCCGGAGTCTGCCAGACTGGTCTCAAAAATCCTTTACATAATTCATAACTGGGTTAAAAATACAGCACGCAGGTGCTCCTCTATCATGTCAAGTGCTGCATGGGTGTCCTGTCGAGAGAGGGAGAGAGAGAGAGTGAGAGAGAGAGAGAGAGAGAGAGAGAGAGAGAGAGAGAGAGAGATACCTGCGTTTTTTTTCCCCTCTCTCCCTCCGCTCGCCTCCCATGATTACATCAACAGTGCTGCATCGTGCTCTCGTCTGGGCTGCGGCGACCCCTCCTCGATTTGCAAGAGAACAGCTCTGCACAACTGCTTTACAGGACAAGGTAAGCTTCACAGTGCTTATAAATAAAGAGTTATCACCTCTCCAAAATGGTCCCGTTTCAAAACGCAGGGAATGTCTCACTTTGGGACGGTGCGCGCGTGCCAGAAGAGCTTGCAGATATGTGTGGGTGTGCATATTTCAGTGTGTCTGTGTGTGTGTGTGCATGCATGCATATGTGATGCTCTTCGCCTCACACTGGAATCTCTAACTTGCTGTATTAATGACGGCAGTGTTTGGGCACCCGGTCCCGTCTGGAGAGAGGCGATGTCTCTGTACCCGTCTCAGCTGAAGGCGTTTAAAAGCGCCGAGCCCAAAACCCTCGGGGTGAGTTTCTCTCCAGCCTCACATCTGTGCTAGGGCTGCATGTTTCTACACGTATTTATAAACAGCAGGTGACGAATTACCTCACGTGCAAACGTCTTTTGGGGGTTTTAATAGGCCTGCATGTGATGCATTAAAGCATTTGTCTCTTTCTTCAAAACGATGCATATATCAAAAAATTTCACAAGCTCCCATCCCAGGAAACGCCCATATGCAAAGCACAAACACATACACACTCACCAATACACACACATACACACATAAACAAACAAGCAGGAACAGTGCCCTTTTACATCTTCCACCTTTTCAATTTTGTAGCACATGTTCATTTTGCAGCACATTTGAAAATGCTGATGTATTTATAAATATGAGGGCATCCAATTTTTTTAATAATAAAGATTCTCTTAGGTTCTTATCTTTGCATGCAGTAACTTAATATACAAATGAATAAAATATAAATGGATAATGAATGCATTGGCATCTGAATTTATAGTGCCAATTTTTCTCTTTCCTGTCAAATGAGAATCTCCATTCAGATATACTTCTCAGATATTACACTTTGTAGTTGTGATGCAGTGGTGGAATAGAGCAGCTGCAAAATGTATGTAGCCTTTTTCCTTTTACAGAAAAATGCTGTAAAATTGCCTGTCACTTGATAGTTGTGTAATCTCGGATTGTTGCAAGTGCCTTTTACAGAAATACTATGGCGTTTTATAAACATAATCTCTCTCTTCTGCATCTGTAACATACAGTCAGTTAACAGAGACAATTTTAACAGGTTTCCTTGGACTTGATTTAAAAAAGAAATTATTAATTTATAATAGAAGCGAGTAGGAAGGCAGTGTTATTGCTGTTATGAATAAATTATTTTTCAGTTTTTGTGGTCAGAATAATATCATCTGTGAAAACAGATTATTTGCTATAAATGTAACCAGCAGAGATGAGGCTGAATAACACCGGAGTATCCTCCCTTGACATGTTTCATCTTCTCTGTAGGCGGTGCAGATGATTATTGGTACACTAACAGTTATTCTGAGCACAATCGTTTATAAGCTGCACTATCACTTCCAGAGGGAGATCATCATCCTCATCCTGAATGGTGCTCAGGTACTGGACCTCATCACTTTGCAGAAGTGTTACAGGAAAACTGCCCAGTAACTTTGAACTATGAAAATTTGATAAAGTTTACATAAGACATGCATTAGGCAACTTCATCCAGAGAGTTATGATGTTTCATGTAAGATAATTTAGTTTGGAAGAGTTTTGCCTGCTCCCACCAAAAAGCAAACAAATGTATTAGAATTTACAGTGTAAGATCTCGACTGTAGTAAATTCACAAGATGCACTTAACTGAAAAAATTCCTTCCATTTAGCAATATTATACGCAATGATAGAAATGAATAGATTATAATGATGTAATGGTTATATTACACATCCCTGGTGTAGTGAATGCAGTGACATACAAAACTATTAGTATTAAAGTATTAGGACCCTTTTGTTTTTTTTGTGATTTAATACACTTCCTTTACATGTGTTCACTTCAAATTTACACACGTCTTCTGATGATGTGTTTATAAATCTGAACAAAAATATTTAGACACCATGTTAAATATGCATATATTCAAAGATTAAAAACAATAAATACATCAAGTTCAACCAACTAACTAATGCTCCTGCAAGATGTCCCTCAGTCTATTCATTAGGAAAGTAAGCGATGAAGCCAACAGTCACTGGAAAAGAGTTGCAGGACACCTGAAAGCAGCAGGAACGACAGTAACACAGAGAACAATAAGCAATAAACTGCACCGCTATCATCTTTGCTTCAACACCCCACTAAAACCTCTCAGCAGAAAAAGAGCCACAGAGGTGTGTGTCTAAAACTTGCACAGATGCATGTTTTGGGAAAAGAAACTTAATTTGAGAAGATGGGCAATGATCCCAAAGACACTAAAGACTGAAAGAGGTGAAGGTGACACATGGCCTAGACTTATATCCCATTAATATTTATTGAGGATTCTGAAGTTGCATTAGGGTTGTTTAACTGCAGTTTATTGAAGGACTGCTGAATTGATGATTTGTTTTGTGTTGTTTCCTACAGCTCGTTATAACTGGAATCGTCTTGGTGCATACTGGCAGAAGGCCTACTAAATGTCTGGTATGACATATTTTCTAATGTAGAAGACATTTTTCTGGATATTTTTTATTGCTCAGATAATAGCAATAAAACTGCTCTGGGAAGATTTATTAAGGCATGCTGAGCAAACATATGCATTAACTTTTTTATAATAGGTTTGCTGCTAATTCTGGTAAGCATTCTTGTGTTAGAAGCTGCTGGGCAAGTTTAGTTCTAAACCTTGGACAATATCCAGAGCTGATTGATATCCTGCCACTTCAGCATTTTGGACAGCTTTGCCTTTTTTTTTTTTTAATGGGCAAAAAGAAAATGCAAATGTTTTTGTTGTTTTTTTTAGATATTGTCCTGTTTTAAAAACATCAGTTGCATAGCCTTGCTCTGTGCTTCAGTTCCTAACAGCTCAAGTTGATTTTGCCCTCTTAAAGGGAAGATTTCCCTCTAAGCCTGCTGCTGCACCAGTGTTGTGGTGTGCTTGAGAGAAAATGCTAACTACTCAACTCAGAGGCTGATGGATTGTCCCTGCACTGACATCAAATGACTCTTTAAAGCTGCATTGTCTTCAGAGCTGCAATAATTTAGGAAAATCTGAATCTTAAGGCAAGTTTTACTGGGTATGAAGGAATTGGGAATTATTCTGTATAATTTCCTAATTTCTTTTCTAGTTTTTTAATGTAACCATTGGAATCTGAATTTCTGATTATTCTTCTTTTGGGCCACCATCCCCCTCAAATATTGGACATTTCATTTTATGGCCAAAGTTTTATTCAGATTAGAAATAATTTTACCCAGAGGGTGCACAGTTTTTATCATATTTTATAATGGTTAATATAATAATAATTGTGCTAAATTGATGCCTGTTTTTAGTTTTTTCTCTCTCTTTTCCCCATCTCTTCCTCTGTTTTGCTCACATTTCATTACATCACATTACATTACATTACATTCATTTGGCAGAAACTTTTATCCAAAGCGACTAGCAACTTAAAGTCTCAAGTGTTGAAGCCTTTCCAAGTTAACATATTTTTTATGTGTCACACTCACTTTATTTCCCCTTTTTATGCATTTGGAAAATGCTTCTATCTAGTGGAAGCAGTTTTAAGGGTTGTACAGGTATAAGTGAATGTAGCAGTGGGACTTCTTATAGGTGAAGAAGGGGTTCTTGCCCCCCTGTCTCCAGCTTGGAGGGCAGTGGTATTACACACTATGCTACACCAACCCCTATTCACTACTAGTTTTACATTTACATTTGCGTATAGATTTCTGAAGAACCACTTTTGCTGGGTAACCTGACTAATTCTTAACATTTTCATGCTTTTTAACTGAAGATTTGTCTCTTCTGTTTCTTTTGCAGGTTGGTACAAGTATTGTTTTGCAGCTGCTGACTGCTGCATTCGACATTGTTGGATTTGCTCTCATGGCCAGACATGTGCCTTTCCGTGGGGTGTCCTACTATTACAGAGACAGTGAGGTAAAACCAGCACACTTCTGCTTTGACTTTCACTCTCATTTAGCAGTCCTACAGACTGAGAAACACTCAGTATGTCGATTTGGCTGAGAGAGCACTGGCTTTCCAACAGAAGCTGCGGTGAAAAAATACATGGTAAATTTAAATGTAGCAAAAGCTCTGCCAGGTTCTCATAATGATGCTCAAACTGGAAAATGTTCTACTTCACAAAGTTTTTGATGTTCATCCATATAGAATGACATACCTATATAGTATTTCTTTGGCTTTTGGCCTGAAACGTGTGGGAAAAGCATACAATTTTTCATGAGGTATGAATCACCTG
Organism: Clupeocharax schoutedeni; assembly: GCA_037974565.1. Taxonomy (NCBI): domain Eukaryota; kingdom Metazoa; phylum Chordata; class Actinopteri; order Characiformes; family Alestidae; genus Clupeocharax; species Clupeocharax schoutedeni. The sequence continues at coordinate 6,952,715 of JBBPDH010000007.1, forward strand.
TGAGAAAGGTGTGACTCCAGGCTCTGCCCTGCTCCTTTCAGTGGTGTTGTGACCCACTCCATTCACTGTGGGGTTGCTGTGGAGAAGGGGAGAAAGTGGGCCACAAGGAGGTGAGTTAAATTCTGTGCTTTAATCTCCACAAAGGGTTGTACATTTTTGGCCAGACAAAGAGGCGCTGTTAATGTAAAATATCCACAGCAATAGTATTTGTTTAAATATCCTTTGGTTTTATGGCTGGCTTTTAAGTTTACAGGGCATGGAGTGGGACAGGGTATTTCTTAATCAATAGGAAAGCCTCTCTGATGTTGGACTAAGAAGATTACACTTCTAAATGAAGTATAACATTTTCCACTGTTCCCTCTGAGCATCAGATATATCAGATTAGAGGCAAACATTTGTAGCTGTACCCATATACCCTTTGTACTAAATTGCATATTTTCATATTTAGTTTAGAGATTCTATGTTTATTTCTATATGTATTCTGTGCGAATTTTTAAACACTGTAAAATCGGGAGCCGTGACGTCTCATCTCTGTATACAAGTATAGAGCTGTTAACTTTGACTGGGAATGTACTAACAGTCATGTGCCAAATTGTGGGTGTAACATATTGGGATAACCAATAAAAATAAACCTGGCCTTTGCGAATGTTATGACACACTTTAGTTCTCTGTGGAGGATGTGTAAATGTATTTTCACTTCAACTATTTACATTTGAAAGGGGGTGTTCAGACTTTTACACACTGTAGATATACAATGGGTTTATTTCTTTTACTGTTGCAAATATTGCTTTCTCTGTATCTTTATCTGCAGTTTTTGGTGAACGGGATTTTGGGCACCCTGATTGGTTCCTTGGTGCTGGCATGTATCACTGGCTTGGTTGTGGCACTTTTTGGATTGTATGCCCTGTCTGTCAGCGCTATTAAGGTAAGCACAAGCTACCATCTCAGATTGACACTGTAAAGCAATTTTCTATAAGCATGTTTTCAGGCTTTTTTTTTTTTTACCCCTGTGCTGAGTAAATATTTCACTCATATACCCAGGTTTACATAGTAAATTGGTTACAGCAATCAGATGTAGGGATGTAACGATTAACCAGTTTCATAATTAACCGCAATTTTAAATGACATGGTTAATTCATTGTAAAGGCTCCTCAACACTGTGTTTCTGATGGTACTTTTAAAAACATTTGGTTATATTCCACTTATGCACTGTATTAGTTCTTTGTGGATTTTGTGTCTTTTTGTAAAATCACAACAGTAAATAAAAGCTACAAAGCTGTAAAGAATGTGATTGTCTACATTGTGAAATTAATGCATGCGAAATAATTGCGATATCATGAAACCGAGATTATTTCACAGACGATGATCGCATCATCAAAATCTATAATCGTAACATCCCTAATCAGATGCAGATGCTATACATTAAATGCCGTTTTCATTTCTTCTCCCTGTTTGCCTGAAGGAGATGACGCCCATTCCAAACTCCACGGCGAACCCCCAGTATGGTGCTCGAGGACAGGTCGGGTCTTCAGGGCATGATGGAAACTGACAGGACAAAAGATATTTACAAGACAAAAACAAACAACAATTTTAGCACAGTTTCACACCAGTCAAAGAGGACTGTTTCACCTACAGTACACTCACAGGTAAAGGAAAAAAATCTTTTGTGACTGTGAACTGTTTCTATGTAGGTAAAATGGCTAGCTGTCTCCTGTTTGGCTGTTTTCTCACCTTCAGGCTCTGAAAATGTGTACAATTTTGATAGCTTGGCTAAATAGCTGCTTAGACCTCATTCATTTTGCACTTTATATGCGATAGCTTCTTTGCATGAAAACACCTATGTAGTAGCAACAGTAAGCAATAGATGCAAATGCAGGATGATTGTAGCTGTAGAGGGTCTCTTCAAAATGCTAAACCTTCTCAAAATGGGATGAATTTCTCTCTGAATCAATGGTGAACAACAACTGCTTGGGGAACACAGAAGAACTTTGGGTGAGGGGTATGATATGGTACATTGGTGCACATTTGACAAATGCAAGTCTGCCTTGTAGTAGCATAGGTCATCATTTGCATGAAACATCAGGCCTAGAAAAAACAAAACCTATAAAAATGAAAAAATAATAGTACTGAACAATATTTATCAAGCTTTTCCTCAAGAACAAGAAGAACCGGGCCCATCAAGGAATGTGTTCCAATCACTAACTACAGGATTCACAAGATTAATGAACGTTTATAATCAAGAATAAATCATAAGAATGATTATTTTTAAAAATCTGATTGCTGCCAGCATATTTGTAAGAAAACAATTGTTTGCATTGATTAAGAGTTCAATGATTTTTGCCAAAGAATAAAAGCTTGATAAATATTGCCTTGTGTAGACACTAGAAGACACTTTAAAACTGAGTGTGTTTCTAATAGGGAGGAACAATGTCAGACTCATCTAAGTGTTAAGACCGATAAATGACTGGCATTGCTTGGCTTTTTTTGTCATCTTGTTTTATCTTTACTGATACTTCAGGAAAGCTATGATGACTGCCAACTTTGTAAGTGCCACCACTTGTGACCAAAATTATGGACACTCTAATAACAAAACGTCAGAGGTTGAACCCTCACTCAAGGGCTCAGCCGGTGTTGTAAAATCCTCCTGTGGAAGCATGTGTTGTCAGTTCACAATACTGTTTGTGTCAGTATATCATTGCCTTTATGACAGCATGTGAGATTTACATTGTGCCTGTAATATATGACCTCTTTCTATGTAGTGATGTTAAAATGTAGGCAGTTTCATGTGTGTTTATGGGTGATTGATAATTCAAATAAATACAGTTTACTAGACAAACAGTAATCACATGTTTGGCTTTATCTTCATTCCAAGAAATGAAAAGGAAAAGAAGCAGAGGTAAGTGGGAATCTGTAGACAAACAGGTCTATTTCATTGACATTTATGCACTTCATTTACAATGGACAGATAGCTAGCTAGACAGATAAACAGACAGACAGACAAACATTTATAGGTACACTATATGGACAAAAGTACTGTGATGCCAGAGCATTACACTAACAGGGACTTTTCATTTAAATAGACTTTAATAAGGAGTTAGTCAACCCTTTGCCACTATGGCAGCTTCCACTCTTCTTGGAAGGATGTCCACAAAATTGTGTTTCTGTGGGAATTTTTATTAAGTCAGACACAGATGACAAGAAGGCCTGGCTTGCAATCTACGTTCCAGTGCGTCACAAAGGCGTTCAATGGTCAGGGTTCTATATGGGCCAGTCACGTTCTTCCAAACCAAACTCATCCAACCATGCCTTTATGGGCCTTGCTTTGTGCACTACAGCCATGCTGGAATAGAAAAGGACCTTCCCCAAACTGCCCACAAAAAAAACATGGTCCAAAATGTCTTGATATGCTGAGGAATTCAGATTATTGACTGTGGCTGTAAGTAAGGGGCCACCTGACTTAAATCATTAACAGGTGAGGCCCAATAGGCATGCTTCCAAAACAACATACACAACAAGAACAAAACTTGAATTGTCTGTCCCAGTACTTTTGTCCATATAGTGTAGATAGATAGTACTCAGGGTCTCAGGATCAATATCAGAAGAAAAGATGCGTTGGTGCCATCTCCTATTTAAACGCATTCGTGACTTTTATTATGAAGATCAACAGCCATTTTGCAGGAGAGCCCGTGTGCTGCTGGGGTGTGAGTGACAGAAGTTTCTTCTGCAGGATCATCACTGACAGATTCGGGGATGTAGCTTTTATGATGCATGAGGGATATGTTGCGGAGCGGTGTCATTGGATTTTTTTAATTCATTTATGTTTTGGTGTACGCTGGTTAACCTCTTAACGTGATATTTCTTGGCCATTAAGAGATCTTGCTGTTATCTGTGGCCCCATAAGCCAGTGATAGATGCTACAGAAGCTCTGTAATTAATGGAGAAGGTTAGAAAAGTTCTCGTGCACCTGTCTAAGGATCACGCGGCCCCACAGTGTGCCCGGTTTGTGCAGGTAGGTTTGTGTGGTTGAATACCTTTCAGTAAAATGGTATTCTATATATTTATTAAACTGTGCTTTTACTTTCGTTTCTAGAGCATTACTGGACACTTTATAGGAAATGCTGACGACCAGGCAACTGTTAACTGCTCCCTGGAGAATAATCGATTTATTCTCTGCGAGGGCAATCATGAAGGGGGCGTTCCTCTTAAGGTTAGATTTCATCTCCGCGTAACCCCCTAATGAACATACTTGACATACACAATATGGACAAAAGTATTGGGACAGACCCATTAAAAATTGAATTCAGATGGCCACTTAAACTTCCAGTGCTCCAGTATACCAATACATTTTAGACCATGTTTCCATCTTCGTGAACAGTTTTTGGGGAAGACCCTTTTCTATGACTGTGTCCCAGTGCATGACTGCGTCCCAGAGCAAGGTCCATATAGACATGGTTGGAGGAGTCGTGGAAGATCTTCAACCCCATCACTACGAAACACTATATAATTAAAATGTGCTTAACCCTGCCTTAATTTACCCCTGATAATGTACCAAACCCCTTAATTTCGAATTTAGTGGCCATTCATTTGTGAACTGATTCCTTAATTTGGCCTTAAAAGTGTATTTAAGGCATGAGTGTGAAACCCCTTAATCCTAAACATTAGGCATTCATTCAGGAGGTTCCATTATTTTAGGGGCAAATTTGAAAAAGTAAGCGGAGAATTCAAGTAGTTCTACCCCTTAATTGTCCTTAATTTACTGGAAGTTAAGGTCAAAATTAAGGTAATTTTAAGGGGTAAAATTAAGGGGTTTGATTTCGTAGTGCATCCAAGACCTAATGGATGAACCTCTAACGGAGATTACGAGCCAGGCCTTCTAATCCAACATCAGTGCCTGACCTAATAAATGCTCTTGTGGAAAGCCTTCTAATAAGAGTGGAAGCTGGTATAGCTGCAAATGGGGTACAAACTCTCTATGTATTTGAATGCAGTGTCATTAAAGTCCATGTTGGTGTAACGGTCAGGTGTCCCAATGCTCTTGTCCATATGGTTGCATGTCTGATGTTACAGTATAATAACATACAGTAGTTTTCCATGCTAGTATGCCTATATTGCACAGTCTACTTCCTCTGATCTAACACACATGCATTTCTAAGCACTAAACACTAAAACGTTAAGAGACTAAAACTTTTCATGTGGGTGTTGAACATCTGTGTACCTAATGCAGAGCTTTTTTTTTTTACATTGCATGTGGATAAAACTAATTTTCTGCCTGTAGAGGGCGCCGTTCTGCCCAATCAAATTCCTCTCTCACTCAGAGGCAGCCTCCATCCCTTCAGATACACTCAGCCGTGGGGTGGACGTGGGCGTGGCCGTCCTGCTGGTCTCGGCGAATCAGAGGCTGTTGCTGACCAGGCGTGCTGGAACTCTCAGGATCTTCCCCAATGTCTGGGTCCCGCCTGGTGAGCGTGGAGATCCAGACACTGCAGAATCTGACTCTGTGCTGCTGATGTAGTCTCCAGGGAACCAAAGCATTAATGAACTAAAGCATTGATGCAATTCCCACATGGTGTAATATGACCAGTAAATACAAATTCCAGGACCAGAAACTGGATTTAGGGTCCAGGGTGAAAAAATATAGCTGTTAGCTAAGTTGCAGAGAGGAGCCTTGAATGCTGGTCTGCTTTTGTCCACGCTCAGACTTCATTAGGCATGTGAGCTACGAGATATGAACTGAAAACTTTGTGCCGTATAGAATAAATTGTATATTTTTATATTATTCATTATTTCTGAGTTTCTTTTAGGTTGGTATGAGCCAAGTGGGTTAAACTGTAAACCAAAGTTTATGGCAATTTATTTATTTTATCCTATTCATAATTCAACAGAACTTCAGATTATAAAGAAAAATTTGGTTATTTTTAACAGCTCTAACATGTAATGTGGACTAAAGGTGGCTCTTTTTTCTGCAGGTGGTCATGTGGATCTGGATGAAAAGGTGTAGTGTAATTGGTCTGTCCAACACATGCAGAAAGTCACACACAGTCAAGTGCAAAAAATCAATCAGAAAGTCGTCAGCTGACAGTTCCTCATAACAATTATTGACCTAAAAAGTAATTTAATTAGTTGATTGAGTTCGGAGATCTCGAAAGGTGTTTAAACCCTTGCAAATGCCACTATTACCGTTTTGATCTTCTTTCTATTTACATAAAAACATACTGTGTGATGCACAGAAAAATGTAAAATAATAATTCAATGCAAAGGTTGTTCTGCAGAGGAGGTTGAGCTCTATAATGCAAACTACAGGTACAGGCTTTGCTTTAATGGCAACTTTCACTCGCATATGCTTAATAATGTTCTGAATTTATTAGGGCTGTAAAGCGATTAATTAAAATGAATTAGTTCATCGCAAATCTATGTCAACCCGATATATAATGAACACACTAAGTCATCAATTTTACAGAGAAGGTTTTGTTTGTTTTTTTTCCCCCAACTCTGTCACACTTTTAAAAGCTGTGAGAACAAAACTTAGTTTTGAATATAAAATTCATAACATCTTCAAACCTGAAAGAAAACGTAGCTTTAAATAACCCAAATTAAAGCAGTAATCCCCAACCTTAATTCGGTCACGGACTGGTTAAATATCAGAAACTATTTTCACGGCCCGGCCTTTAAGGAGTTGCAGATAAATATACGTATATTATACAAATAAATGATACGCACAAAATGGGGATATTTTTAAAATATAATAATGGGGTCTCTTTAAAATACAATAATAAACGTAAATCCAAAGTGTAGTCGCAGTTTTATTAACAGCATTTTCATAACAACAAGCCAACAACATAACACGGGTTACATTCACGTTTTTTTTTCTGTGCAGCCCGGGCCCGGGGGTTGGGGACCACTGAATTAAAGGACAAAGCCTAACTAAAGTCCCGCCTCTCGCTCCAAACTCCTGCAACTGTCGGAGA
>JBBPDH010000007.1:6960049-6972583 GCA_037974565.1 Clupeocharax schoutedeni
CTCAAGGTTTCTTCCTATCGCCATCTTAGGGAGTTTTTCCTTGCCACTGTCGCCGTTACTCTTGGCTTGCTCATCAGCGCCACACATTCATTCACACACACATATTTACTTCACCTTTATTTCATTTTGTAAAGCTGCTATGTGACAATGACCATTGTTAAAAGCGCTATATAAATAAAATTGAATTGAATTGAATTGAATATCAGCTCCCTGTCTTTGTTGCAGTCAGTGTACCCACCCATGTTGTCCCGGGGACTGCCGCAGAGGCATCACATCGTCACATACATAATGCTGTGCTGTCGCCTTACACACTGTCAGCTACAGGTAACACCAGATTGTGCTGATCTAGGGTCAGATATGATTAGACAGTAAACTATGAGGCCTATAATACCCCATACTGAAATGTATTATATGCGGTTTACTACAAACAATAGTAGTAGTATGCATTTTTGTCTGACAAGCGACTTAATAGATCAAAGATAATTATATAAACAGTATTTTTTGTCCATAAAATGACTTGGTTCATTAATGCAGTGAGTTGTTCATAAAGTATTGAATAGTTAGTAAAACCAATCCTGACCAGTAATGAAAAGATATCTAAACTGGTGCTTATCTGTATCTATAAACACAAGTCTGTATGAAGTGTTTTTTTATGTTTACTGCTTACCTTTTCTTATAGTCCTGTCTGAGACCAGAGCCTCGAGAAGTGAGTGGATGTGTGTGGGCTGATGAGGGCCTGGTCAAGGCCATTGTATCTGCTGTGGATGGAGAGGAGGATTCTGTTCATATACCTGCTGATCTGCCTCAGTCTGTCAGGTGCTTAAATGGTGTCATGTACGATAGTGTCACTGAGATTAGGAAACACTGCATCTCAGTCACATTACAAGAGACGAAACAGCATTGTTAATTTGAATGTTTTTAAGGTAACTTAATTTTATTTAGTGAGTTTGCAAGCTATTTTAATATTGTAATGCTTGCCAGTCCTGTATAAGACGACTTTAACATTCTAGACTTAAATAGAAGCAAAAATGACACTATATAGACAAAAGTATTGGGATGCCTGACCATTCCACCAACAGGGACTTTAATGACCGCTATTATAGCTTCCACTGTTATTGAAAGGCTTTCTACAAGATTTTGGAGTTGCTGTGGGAATTTGTGTCCACTCATTCTGTAGAGCATGTATGAGGTCAGGCACTGGTGTTGGATGAGAAGCACTGGTTCATAATCTCTGTACCTGTTCATCCCAGAAGTGCTGGGTGGGGTTGAGGTTAGGGTTCTGTGTGGGACAGACAATTCTTCCACACTGAACTCATCCTGCTATGCCTTTATGGAGATTGCTTTGTGCACTGGGGCACAGTCATGCTGAAATAGTAAAGGATTTTCCCCAAATAGATTGCTCTAAGTTGGAAAAACTGTGTTGTCCAAAATACTGAAAGATTAGGAAACAGGTGTGTCCCAATACTTTGGTCCAAATAGTGTATTCTTATATGTCGTTGGTATATTTAAAAAACATTAGGAGTCAAATAAACTGTCTACATATATATATGTGTGTGTGTGTGTGTGTGTGACTGATCATGTTCATGTCTTGTTTGATTTTGTAGTGTGACAGAAGTGTCTTCAGAAGGTGAGCTTAAGGAATCCACACTGCCGGTGTTAGTGTTCTGTAACCGAGCCCCAGATCAGGGTGAGGATATTGAACGGGTTAGTACTGGCACCAAATACGCCTTAGAGCTGTGGCTGAAGACCATGGGAACTGACTGTAAGAAGAGCTAAAATCACCAGACTCTCTTCGTCATCCCAGACGAACCAATGAAACAGTGCCTTTAGGTTCACAGCACCATCTGCTGGTTTTCTTCCTTGTTTACCTTTCTTCCCCACCTTTCTGTACCTTAAATAAATAACTGATTTTTGTTTTGGTGTTTCTGAAATGTTGTCTTAAGGATCTGCATTTAAAAGTCGCAAAAAAAGTTTGTGAGAGTAATCTATTTTTTGTCCTTAAAATCTTCAAATCTTTCACCAGTTTGTTCTCGTGAAATTTTAATTGTTTATATCTGCCACAAGAGGGCAGGAAAGACTGTTTTTAAAACGATGTCTGCAAGTAGGAGTAACCAAGAAAAGACAGGTAGAATTGATTTTTGTTCACACACGCAGTGCCACAGGGGAATATATTGCTGTATAATTCAGTCTTTATTTGTTCCCTGTAAACACGCTCAACAGACTACAGAGAGTTAATTGCATCAGTGACACATGGTCTGCACTGGCGGATTATCTTATAAGGACTGTGACCACTCCTATTAGGAATGTTATTTGGGTCACTGCTGAATTGATTGCCTATGGTGCTTACAAGCTATTATCAACACCCTAATCATCACTGAGAACACAGGTTAACAACAAAAAGGGTAATCATCAGAAACCACAACACTTTTCTAAACCAATTTTTCATTTCAGATCTGCTTTCCATTTTTTTTTTCTTCAGTTATATCAAACTTTTTGAAAAATATTAGATTTGCAATACGTTATTTATTAAATCACAGGCACCGATCAAGTAACTTTCAATTTTTTCAGTGTGAAGTCAGACAGGCGACACTGTGGCATAGATATAAAAATCAGGGTCAGTCAGCTACCACTGTTTCTTCAAAAATGCTTAGCATATGATTATTATATGCTAATTACACAAACTACCATGCAGTATATAACCAGCTTCAATCACAAAAACTGGACATGTGGGAAAAACTAAACAGATTTGAAATCGGCATGAAAAACACTACAAAACCCACATAAACTTATCTCTGATGATTTTGACCTGTTGATCTGTGTAACTGCAGATTATGACATTATTACAGCCTTTAGCATACCATGAATTGAAAGCATGAAAAAGTGTACATGTACTTGCTTGGGCTATTGCATGTCTGTAAATCCAGATCAGCAGACCATTTGTGAAAAATAATTTAAAAAGCAATGGCAACAAAAGCTTGTCTCATAATGTATTAAGCACCATAGGGGGACGGTCTTGTGGAGCTGAATTTCAGTTTATTTAAGAGAAGCTACATGAGAGCCTTTTGGAGAAAACTGCTTTTACAGCAGTTATGATGGGGCCTGTAGCCTATTTTTCCAGAGATTATGGTTGCACATTGTTTCACTAGAATTTTACGCAAACTACTGATTTCTATGTCACTTTCTTTTCATATTCAGAATCAGAAAAATCACTGGCCAAATATATTTAAATGTACTGGAACTTTTTCTTGTTATTGGAGTTTATATAAATGCAATGCAGAACATGCACGGTATACATACAAATAAATAAAGCATAGTGAACACAATACATACAGTATGTAATTTACTGTGAAAGGCACAGACCTAATACAGATTAGGTGGGATGTCATGTATATTGCTAAGTGCACTGCATTTAAACTAAATTGTAAGTTGAATGATAAAAGTAATTATAATTTAACTGTACTCTCTTAAAAACACTTAAAATAATTGTAATGTGAAATATCCCAGAAATAGCTCTAACTTTAAGGCATTTGTACCAGATCTTGACATTGTGGGAAGTTATTTTCCCCTGATATCACTAATGTAAGCTAGCGGTTTACCAAATGAATCACTTAAAACAATGATGTTACATTGTTCTGCATATGAACCTTCTTAGAAATTATGTTGCTGAAACAAACAAAATTTGAGCCGCACATTAAGTTAGATGAAGGGTAGGAATCCCTATAGAATGTCCTATAAATGCTACCTAAAGGAATTGTTCACACTAAACACAAGCCAAGTCTGTTTCTTTGACTTTTGATGGAGCAGCAAAGCACCAAACATGCCTTGACCAGTTAACCACTCCCTTCTGCGACCTCCTTGATTTCATAGATGTTGCATGCAGGCATGTGATCCTGAACATTTCTCGTGTGGCACCACAGCGGGTGCAGCCAGTGAGTAATGCGTAAAGAGGTTTTAGGTTCCTTTGACAGCAGACAACCAAACTGTGCTTAATCATGTTTGCTGCGGTTTAATGCTTATCAGTCTCAGCCCCACCTGGTCTGGACAGGCTTGGGTGGAACAAAGTGTGTATAGAGATACGGATAAGTCACAGGATGAAGCTCATACAGAAAATGGGATCCAGTATGTTGGTCTAATTTTAATTCTGCTTCTGTTTCACTTAACCCTCTAAAGTACTTTATGAACTTTTCAGAAGTTCAATCCAAAATATATTCCAATGTATTCTATTTGTATTTTGTATAATAATGACAAAGTAAGAAACCTGTTATACAAAAAGTGCTGCATTGAAAAGATATTTCCATCATAGAAAACACAGACATGTAACATATTTCATTTTCCTCTGAAAGTTTAACACAATGTATTTGACACCTTATATATTGAAATATACAACATATATTTTTGTCTCTCTTTCAACCTACCCTAGTATACTGAAATCTTTCAGATGTCCTATACAGAAAAAAGACAATGCTAAAAATATAAAACCCTTCACTACATGCGTTGACTCTTTTCCTCTCTTTCTCTCAGTGGACTGGAGGAGAATCTCTGAGCTGGTCCCATCAGCACAAAGGCACCTTTCTACTAGTACAAAAGCCTTGAGAAACCCTGACTAGGGGCTGAGGTGATCTAAACACACACACACACTGCCTATTATCACTAAACTCAATGCAGTCAATTGCAATTAAACCAAGGAGGTGAATTTATGTGTTGTTGTTCCTTTTAAAATAAAATCTATTTCCTTTTCCTTTCAAAAGAAAAATTCTGTAACACCCTTTTATCTGCTGTACAGTTTAATAAAGCTATTACTCAAATAAAACTGGGCAGTAAACAAACAACAGCCATCATTCAAAAGTTATTTTTAGCAGTTCGTGTCATTTATGTGATCAGAATATATATATTTACACTAGTATAATCAAATACACAAATTTTAAAGCAAATTCAAAATGTCTTATGGAACATTACAGTCGTGCAATTTCATACAGTAATTAAATCAGCAGTGTTTTCAAATTTGCTCTGGAAAATGTGAATATTGTTGGCAAGTATCCCCCCATTTGGTATTTGCTATAAGGGCTGGTGGACTGTGACATAATTTTTTAACAGATACACACAATCCAAGGAAGTAAAGATTGAGGAAAGGGTAGAAGAAAGGGAGTCAAACAGAGCACCTCAGTGATGATGAGTAGCCTTGAGTAAATCGCTGTGTAATCTTGTATCATTTGAAGGTTTTTCATTTATCTTCAGGCTAAGAAGTACTGCAGCATCAGTTGTTCACTACGTACATCCCAGTCCGGTTTTTGTGAGGTTTCTCAAAGTCGGAGTCCTGCTGATTGAGATTAAGATGTTAAAATACCGATATATTGATTGATTAATACTTAACCTTACCATTAGAACATGTTAGAAGTTACACTGCTAAATAAAAGCTGCCGTTTTAAAACCTATGAACACAAAAGCAACTTCTTAATGTACAATTTGTTTGTAGTTGAACTAAATAAAGCATTAATGAATTTATTTAACCTGAGAGAAGAGGAAAAAAAGGTCAGGGTTTTATGTAGAGCTCAGGATTCCCTTTCCATGAGCTGCTGTATGTGAGTTAGCTGCAATGCGACCAGCATGCAGTCTTACTAACAGCCCATCAAAGGCCTCTTTGTGTGGGGGAAATGGAGCAAAGGTCCAAAATGACCTCAAGCAGAGCCATAGCGTAATCATTTACACATTGTAATGCAATATGTACCATACAAAGTCTAATGAAAGGTCAAATAAAAATAGCATTTTCACCAGTGGTCAACTTTTTACGAAACATGTTGGTCTGTTACGCATGTCCACGTTCTTCAATAACCTTCCATTACTGATGTCTCTGGACAAGACTGTTTTGCACACATACCAGCTGGACACCAGTTATTGCATACAAACAGATTTATGGGACCGTGCCCCTTCAGTGATGAGTGATGAGTCCGTTGATCAATACTTTTGTGTGCTACGAGACACAGAGGAGTGTAAGATAGCACTTTCAAAAATAAATGGACCAAAATGTTTATTTGAAGAGACACATCTTCAGACCATTTATTTTGACTTCAAATTTCCTTCTTTCTCTGCTGGGGGCCTGAGCTGCAGACAGTGCAGTGTAAAGTCTGATAAGGCTGTAGCTCTAGGGTGGTTGGGGAATCAGAAGCTCAGAGCAGGAGTAGAGTTTCCCACGCCTCAGGTTTCCCAGTCAAAGTCGCCCGCACACAAAGGGAGGCCTATACAGGTCTGCGGAAAGTGGGGCTACTCAGTAATGGCAGCCAGCTTTGCCTGCTTCTTAGCAGCGTTTGTGCCGGCATGTTTTACAGGGATGGAGACGGAGATGGTGGAATGCTAATTCCATGCAGGGGGTCTACTGTTACACATTAACCCCCAAAGTCAGAGCTCAGCAGACCAATCCCGTAATCCTTATCCCTGTCACCCCCCACCACCACCAAGAAACTCTGCCATTACCTTTGTCACTCCAAATCAGCTTCATTTATTCTTTGCTGAGTGAACACTCTTAAAAAAGATGTTTCCTGGATGCTTGGATGTTTTGAGTTCTGGGAACTTTTCATTCTGTGGAGGTTCTTTAAAACTTTAAAAACATTCACAAAACTTTTTTTAGAAATTTTTATTTAAAGAACCATCCAATAAAAAATTCATTAGGGATCCAAAGGGGGTTCTTGTATGTCACTGAACCATTTTTGGCACCTTTATGTATTAGAATGCACAAGTAAATAGTGTTTTTTTCATTTCCACCCAACACAGTAGCAAATGCTGGGGCTCGGACTGGAACATGTGCTCCCTTAAAGCATTTTTTTATGTAAACTGGAAAGTCAAGTGCTGAGCTGTAGATGGAAATACACTCACCGGTGACTTGCCGTTCTGGGTGTCATACGTGCTGTGTGTGGAGTACATAGGAATGTCAGGGTTATAGTAGCCCGGAGGGTCTGGATCAGACACGTTCATGAAGCCTCGCCGTCTCCACCAACAGCACCAACACAGCAGCTGTGAGGAGGAGCAGGCTTCATTTACGTTTCAACACATGGCTTTCAGAACATATTTTTAACTATTTTTATTGTGTACAAAAATAAAAAAAACTTTGACCATCCAGTCCAAAGATTTTGGAGAGCCAAGTTTTCATTGAATGCCCAAAAGAACCCTGTTAAGCACCTTGTTTTTAAGAGTAAGTGAGAACAGGGCATGGTAAAACAGAAATAGTGCATTAAATAACATCACAGTCACACTGAGGAAAAAAGGCTTTTATGGGGGATATCAAGCAATCAATACAGAAATATCACAGAAGGATCAGAACAGTCTGTAAAGAGCAATTTCTTTAAAAAAAAGTCAGTTAAAAAAACATTACAACACTATTGTGGTGTTTTACAGTTCTGAGTGGTTGGATTGGGAGTCTATGTGAGACTCACCAGCAGGATGAAGAGCAAGAGGAGGAGGAAGAGTATGATGGCTGCCAGCACCAGAAGGGCCACCCCCCAACCAGGGACACCTTGCTGTGCTGCTGATCCTGTGGCTGTAGAGCCGGCATTGGACTGGGGGTTCTGTGTCATACCTGACCCTCCAGGGCCTGAAGGCTTTTCAGATACATTTCCTCCAGGGTGGGCTGACTGGTTGGAAGCTGAATGGTTGGAAGCTGCTGTGGTGAAAGTGCTGGGATGCACTGTGTTATTGCTGATGATCTCAGGACGGGCCGTTACATTCTGATAGGAGGAACTGTTCGCAGTCGTGTGTGTGTCGTTACCCGAGATGGTGAAGAGGTGCGAGCGTGTAGAATGAATTGGTCCAATTGAAGTGTGGTTCTGTGATTGTGGAGAAGTGTGAGATGTAGGATCTGTGCTGGAAAGGCTAGTACTGATGGTTGATGGAGGTGTAAGAGAGTGAGCAGACAAGTGTGTAGTGGAGTGACTGGTAGAGTGTGTAGACGAGTGACTGGTAGAGTGTGTAGACGAGTGACTGGATGCGTGTGTGGAAGAGTGGCTAGGAGAGTGTGCAGAAGGGTGAGCGGAAGAGGGAGTAGCGGAGTGGGTGGAGAAGTGGCTGGAGGAGTTTGTGAATGCTGTAGTGGGGGTGGTGCTGAATGACTGTGGTGTAGTTTGTTCCAGCTGGAGGGTTTCATGTGTGGGTTCTTGCTCTGTGAATGGAGATAATCATGCAGACTGGAGTTAAATACAGTTAACCTCTGCAACATACATGCATTTGTCCTGTGTACTGTGGCAATAGTCCAACTACAGCAACGGTTACTAGGCAGCAAAACATATGTCACAATCAGTACTTAATATTTCATATTTCGAGATTGTTGCAATAAATGAAATACAAATTAAGCCTATTTATATAAACTTACAGAAATCCATGTTAATTAGATAATTATATCAAATATGATAATAATAATTATATACGAGTCAGTCACAACATTAAAACCACTGAAGTAAAAAAACATTGATCTCAATAACAATGGTACATATCAAGGCATGGGATATACTAGGCAGCAAGTCACTTGTTCCCTCCTCTGAAGTTGATGTAATGGATGCTAAAGGGCCAAACTGGGATGGGTAGGTGAGCATCTCCAAAATGTCAGGATTTGTGAGGTGTTCCTGGTGATCATAACAGTTCCTGGGACGACAACCAGTGAACCATTGATAGGGTAATGGACGCACCCTTATGCACACTGAAAGCAAATGCTAACCTCTCTAGTCCGATCCCAGTGAAGGTGACCATTTGTCATACGTGAAAAGCACGAAATTCTTCCTCTGCATTTAACCCATTCTCCAAGTGAAGCAGGGGGCAGGCACCCGGGGAGCAGTGTGTGGGGACAGTACCTTGCTCAGGGTACCTCAGAGGTGCCTAGCGGTCTTGGGAATCGAACCCTGACTTTCTGGTCGCAGAGCGAATGCCCTAACCACTAGGCTACCAACTGCCCCGAATGTAGCACACATTCCTGAAAAGATTAGTTCTGGCTATGACAGAAAGTTGACAGAACACACAGTGCATCACGGTTTGCTGTGTATGGGGCTGCAAAGCCACACACCAGGCAGAGGGCCCATGCTGACCCCTGTATACCACAGACAGTGCCTATTATGGGCACATGAGCATCAGAACTGGACCACAGAGTAATGGCCTCGCCTGGTGATTCCAGTTGTCTGTCAGACCGCAAAAGAAGTTTAGGAATGGTTTGAGGAACCTCAATCCAATTGAGCATCTATAGAGTGTGCAATACAAAGTAGTCCAGTCCATGGAGGCCCTGCCTCACAACTCATAGGACTTAACGAATCTGCTGCTAACTGCTTGCAACACACCTTCAGAGATCTTGAGAGGCACATGCTTTGATAGTTCAGGGTGGTTTTGGTAACATGAGGAAGGCCTAGACAATACAATGCGGGTGGTTTTAATGCTATGACTGGTCAGCATGTACTGATATTTACTTGCTATCATTTCCACAGTTCTCTTTGTAAGGAATGCAATAGCTTAAATTCTGTTTGTAAAATAATCCTATCCATTTATTTTTTATTTAATAAAACGATCCTTTTCATCAGACTTGTTTTTTTTTTTTTACCTTGTGTAAAGGCGAGGTTTAGATCCAAGGTCATAGAGGGATTACGTTTGTAATTAGTAACAAACAAATTTTTCACAACATTTGGATTGATTTCCTCACTGGCAAACAATGCAGTGGAAGTGGCGATCACAGATCCATTGCTGAGGAAAAATTATAGTGCATGGTTAAAAGCTTGGTTTCATTTGTCATACAGTACTTTTTTCCAGTTTTTCACACTCATAAAAATGTCATTAGATAATAAATTAAGCTTAGAGCAGGTTTGCCTTTGGAACAGTGCACAAAACAATGTTAACATGAAGTACTTCTATTTTAAGCATAATTACCTGAAATTCATTTCTGTAATGCCTTCATACTGAAGTGCTGGCGACTGACTATAAGTGTTGTGAAACTGAATGAAAGAGAAAAACTTGTGGTAAGAAATGTGGCATTTGTATGGCTGTGAAAGACATACGAAACCCCCTTTATTGTAAATGAAAGTAAATGAAAGCAACTCCTGCTAGGCGTAAGAGTACATTCACACGTCATATTCATCAGTCCATTACTGTATGAATTTGTTGACATGTGCCACTGCTCAGTACTGACCGTTTTTTTATGCCTCATGAATCACCAAAACCTGCCGACCTGGTGTTATCAGAAGATTTCATTTGAGGATAAAGCATCTTACCAAGTTCTCCACCTCCCGGCGTAGTATTTTGTAGGACATTGATTGCTGGTCCGTGAGTGAGTCATTGTAAATCCGGTTGGTGATTTTGATGTCAATAATATAGGCAGAAGTGGAATGTGTTGATGTTGTGCTTCCTCCGGGGGCTATGGTGACAACAACAGGTGAAGCAACACCTGCAGAGAGAGGAATTTAATGAGAATATTTCTTCTGCAATGAAACTGTTCCCAGAGACGGTTCAGTCTGTAGTGGATAAAACACCTTTTCTAGTTTCTATCTTCAAAGCATGACATGGCTCAGAGAAAATCACATATAGAAAATCACACATAGAACAGCAGATTAAAACAGGATTACAAAAACACCAATTCTTTAAATGATTAGTGAGAATGGAAAATGGAAATTACACTGTAAAATAGATTCACCAGAGGCAAAATGCTCAATGTCTGTTAAAAGTGTACCTTTAAAACAATCCTCATATGGAACATTTTGATCTTGAATCAGAATAAATCAAGGACAAAATCCAATCTAAAGGAACACATTTTGGTGAAAAGGGTGAAATTGGATATAAGCTCACATTACTACACTTTACGTTACTCTCTTGCAACATGATGCATGAGGGGGATTCTGGGGTCAGCTGTGTGTGAAGAACCAAATCTCAGCACTGGAATGAAAGCAATGGCTTAAGTGGCACTGCCATGATTCACATAAAATATTTAAATATGTTTATCTTACCTGAACAGTACACTAGGAAGCCAATAATCCAATACAGAGACTTCTCCTTCATAATGTATTGCCCAGTGGCGTGCTAATCCTTCAGCCTGTTGACTCTGCCGGTCAGGTTTAGTCCTTTAGTCAGGTTTAGCCGTGCTTTGGCCAGAGTGCCTCTCTATACAAATGAACAGTCCTTTTATTGTTAGAGCACCTGAGCAGGTACCACAGCCAGTGGGGTGGGACCCAAACTGCTTAATCAGTGCGCCACCTTTACGCTGATTCCTCACTTTCTCCAAAACAGCAAAGGCGACTACGTTTCTATGTGGGAGAACAAACAAACAGCAGGAGTGATCAGGACGAAATGAAGGAAAGTGCTCATGACAGTAAAATTGACAAAAAAAACCCATTTTTTGTTTTTGGAGCATATTTTAAACACATTGGAGTAAACCTCAATCAGTTTGTCGCCCCCATGAATTTTGTTTTACAGTGCCCACTACTGATTCGTCTCAGAACTTCTGTTTTGGGCTAATTTCAGAGCTTCATTTTTTCAGCAAATTGATATTTGCAACTTATTTTTATAACTGTTTCTAGTAAAGTAGTCTAATTGGTTATCTAACGGGTGGATACTTTCTCTTTGTCTTAAGAAACAATGGTTTAAATAAGTCAAATAATCTGCTAATTGTCACGTTAAGCTTGTGCCCATTCAGGCAGGAGACATAGACAGCCTTCATGATATTTTCTCTTTATTTAACACAAAGTGCAAAATAAACAGGCAAAATAGCTGACAAACAAGCAGTGCAATCATGAGAGAGAACCGACAAACACTAACTCAAAACAGGCACTATTTGTACACAGACTTGAAACTAAGAACACCTGATACACATTTGGTCTCATCCCTGGCAGCTGAGCAGCCTCAAGAGATGAGACCACACCCCCAGTCAACATAAAAGTTCCTTTAAGTCCAGGGCAGCAACGGCCTCTAATGGCTGCTCACCAGCGCTGTAACACTCATAGTTACAGCTGGTAGTGTGAATGTTCAGTATTAGGGAATCTGATTCTACATTAGAATCTGGGAGAGTTTATGCTCTTAGCGCATTTGTGTTCTTTGAATTAGGTTTAATAACCCTGAAAACCAAAACAAAAGAAAACAGATCTGCATTTTTATGGTTACTTGAGTCTTTTTAAATATCAGTTAATGGGGGTTCTCAAGGAGACAATATCCTTTACAGCTTTTTTTCTGGCAAATCTTTCAGGCTCACATTCATATGCTGAACAAATACATTAACGCAACACTTGTTTTTTCTCTTATTTTTCGTGAGCTGAACTCAAAGATCTAAAACATTTTCTACATGGACAAAAGACCCATTACTCTCAAATATTGTTCACAAATCTGTCTCCTTCTCCTTTGCCGAGATAATTGTGTGTGTGTGTGTGTGTGTGTGTGTGTGTGTGTGTGTGTGTGTGTGTGTGTGTGTGTGTGTGTGCGTGTGTTCTTGAAAGATCAACCCCCTTGCAGGAGAACACAGCTGCTTACTGAAGGCTGCTATTACAGCCGAGAGAACCACATACTTATTAACACACACACTCACTCACTCAC
>JBBPDH010000007.1:6981131-6998672 GCA_037974565.1 Clupeocharax schoutedeni
CCTCAGTGGTGCCTAGCGGCCTTGGGGATCGAACCCGGACTTTCTGGTCGCAGGGCGGATGCCTTAACCACTAGGCCGTCCAACTGCCCAGTTGTGATAGTGTTGGTGATAGGAACCAGTGTCTACAGCACAGTTATAACTTCTATGTTTCATGTTCAGAGTTTGATGGGTAAATAGTGGTTTTGTATGTTTTGTGTATTATTTTGCCTCATACTGCCCTGCATGTGCATCTCTGCCATAATGTATATAGGAAAATGTTTTGGTTAGCTATCGCTAAGCAATGACTCAGGCATTAGACGATGCATTTGTAACCATTTCATCTTACAGCCTTCTGTGAGGTAGCTTTTAGGGACTTTGGGCATCTGGATCCTATAACCACTGCTGTGAACAATTGTGATTCGGCAAGTTTCTCTATAATGGTGCTTTTCGCTTTAAACCATAGTTACTTACAGCACATAGTTACTTAAAAGCTTAATCATTTATGTAGAGGTTTAGATTTTTTTATGGAATTCCCTTGTAGCTTAAAAATTCATCAGAAGTGAAGAGTGAAAAGAACTGATGGAAGTCCTTTCTGTGGCTTGTGGATTTCTGCTGTTGAAAGTGGAGAAATGACCCCTGTTGGAAAGATTTCCTCAACACCTCTTACTTTTCCACAGTCTCCACATAACCCTGAAATCCCTATCCATTTCTCTGCATTACCGCAGTTACCATGTGAAGTTAATGATTCAGCAGTTGTTTAAAAGTCACTACTTTTTTTTAACTTTCAAATCATATTGTCTGTTTCTGAGAAAACAGTATGCTTTAAGAATCATCCTTGTAATCTCTGCTCAGTTTCTAGTAGCTCTAAATACATGATGACAAGCTGAACACAGCTACTGTTGTTAGTATTGGTAAAAACCAAGGCTGAGGATTGCAAAATTATCACCAGACGACTTAACCGTGCTCTGTAATTAAGCAATGTAAATGACACTATTTCATCCCTACTTCACCGCAGGAGGTGCTTTTAGAAGTTACGAAAGTTAAAAGCTAAGAACTTTCCTTTCCTTTGTGGTTTGGAAAATGCCTGAGGAGTTTTTTTTTTCTTCACAGGCTGATTCCTGATACAGTAATGATGGGATTTTCCACTTCTTTTCAATGCTTGGGCATGTCGTCTTTTATTTCACAATTGATCATCGAACACAAAGTGCAGTGACAAATAATTTTTCTAGCTTAAAATTGGTCTATTTGGCATATTTAAATATTTACAGTGTATCTTATTGCACTGAATTGTACCACAGTGTATTGTACTGTTGAGTCCTGTCCAGCATGTTACTGTGATTGTGTGCAATTGGGGCTAACGTCTTAGCTTGTGGACCTAGCATTGGATTGGAACACAATAAGACACGATGTTTGTTTCATATATTGCATTTTGTACTAAATACAAACAATGAGTGGTGTCCACAAAGCTCACTCCCCACACTTCAGCGTTGTACACCCCAAACCTGTCACCAGTTTGAAGTGAAAATAACCATTCTGTCAGACGTGAACCCACCACAGCACACAGTGTGAACAGCACAACATTCTTCCGCCATTTAACCCATTCACCAAGTGAAGAAGCGGGCAGCCAGGAACACAGTGTCCGGGGAGCAGTGTGTGGGGGCGGTACCTTGCTCAAGTTCTCCTTCCTCTGTCCAGTGTTGGTAAGAACTAACTAAAGCACACTGGAAACACCCCACAGGCCTGTTGTTTTTCTAACATAGATGTGTAGCACAATTTGTCTCTTGTTAACGTCTCTCAAAACATTGCATTTGCCCATTTTTCCTGCTTCCAACACATCACCTTCAAGAACTAACTGTTAAATAACTGTGTAATACATACCGACCCTTTTCAGGTGATGAGATATTCACTGTTGTTCACTTTACCTGGTTTTGGTTTTAATGGCACAACTGATCAGTGGATGTTAATTCTTTCATTGTTGTTATAAAGGTATTGTGTGAATGTCTACACTGGAGCAGTTTGTAAACCCTAAATTCACATGTGACCTGTTTTAAAGCAAAAAGTGATGCCTTAAATCATGTATTCTGGTCCTTCTTTGAGTGTGTTTGTTTTTTGTAAGATGAGTCTAGTGTATCTCAGTGATCTTACAATGTTGCAGTGTTGTAAACTGCAACTCATGTGTGGGTGCCAACAAAAGTAGTTTGGCCTACGGCAGTGTTCCTGTTCGTGTTTCTTTTGGACAGCATACGGATATGCGTGATTTATTTTCTTCACAGATCCTCTGTGGTTTTATGACATGCAGTGTAAAATTGGAGAGGAATTTGCCAGTAAATGTGAAGCCATGATCTCAGCCTTTAATGTTGTTAACGGTACTGTTTCAACTGGCTGTACGGCTGCAGTAAAACTCCGCTACTTCCCTGCTCTACTAGACAGCAGGTGAGGGAGGCATGACAAGACACTTGTAGCCTGTTTTCGACTGATTCCTGTGTCCTGATTTTGCTGCCTGCTAGCTGTTTTGATAACAAATCACATGCCATGACTTGATGCAAATCTGTTTAGAAGACACTTTTTAAAAGCTTTTTAAATGAATTCATGCCCTTTCAAGCACTAAAATGCTATGGGTTTCTTTATAAATTATGCTGCCATATATGTGTATAATTTTTATCTTATTTATATTATGCATGACCCATTGGAGGGTCATTGCCTTCAGTGTCAGTGCTTTATAAAAGTTACTGAGTGACATAATGACAGTTGGGCAAGGTTTGCAATTACAGCACTTGTCTTTATCATTCTTTCTTTAGGGCATCCGGATTTTCCTTCTGCACTTTTCTTTGAGGCTCCTCAAGCAGCTTTTAAATGCAACCTTAAGACCTTCAAACATGGTGGAAGAAATTAGCAGCGTTTTCCATGACGTTGCCCTCATTATCCCACCACCCCTCAAATCCCACCCCCCCCTTTCTTCTTTTATCTCTGTCTTTGCCAGAGAATCTTACTGATGAAATATGACTTTAGATCTACTGAAAACTATTCAGCTTTGTTTTTCCATAAACATAGGCTTGCAGCAACAATAAGAGATATGATGAACTGTTTGATAGTAAACACAGGCAGAAGATGTGAAGTGGTTTTCATGGTTCTAACACATTTGAGAGCAAAGCCATTCTCCAGCTTTTGCCACTGTTCGTCTTAAGAAGTCATCTGGAAATAAAAACTTATTTCCAAAGCACTTTTCAGTGTTATAATGATGGTATGAATAGACAGAGAGTGACATAATGTGGACTTGTGGATTTTAGTCTCCTTCATGCAGTTTGACTGAATCTTTTGACTATTTTTGCAGTGTACAGCTTTTAATTCCCTTTTCAGATGAGTTGAAGCATTTAATAGCTTTATAGCTTCTGTTAATTACATTTAATTGTACCTTAACCTTTTATTTATTTTTTTGGTTTATTATGGGAATAACATTAAACCAATATAGCTTAGTATCATTGTGTGTTTTATAGAGGTGAAAAGTGAAAGTGAAAAGTGAAAGGTGTACTATGTGTTCAGCTATTGCTAGATATTTGGGCAATTAATGGAATTAATTGTGAGTTTGTCCCTATTTGCCTCTGCTGCTCTGGAAGGGTTTTGCACTGGATGTGGTAACACTGCAGTGAGGATTTGATTGCTTTCAGCTACAAGAGCAACAGTGAAGCAAGGTACTAATGTTGAATGATTAGTTCTGGAGCACAAGCACCACTCCAACTCATCCCGAATATATTGGATGGAGCTCCTTCATTCCAGAGAACACACTCCCACTGCTTCACAGCCTAGTGAGCTTTTCTGTGGAGACTACACAAGCTATATGTATATAGTTGATTGCCTATATCAGCCATGGGGACACCTTAAAGTAGCTGAATTGTCTAATTAGACTTTTGAATGCCATGTATTGCAGTGGTGTCTTGGAGGTGTAATTGAAATATTTGAGGTTAATGCGTTGGTCCTTGTGGTTTAACTTCACACCCACTGATGCTTCATTCAACACTTCACTCAAAACGTCTAGAGGTCTATGAAATTTTAAATAAAAATAGAATACAATTCTAAATATGATTGCTAATTGTAAATAGACATATTCAGACTATGGCATGCCCTAGCCTCTTGCTGGCTTTCTCTCTTTTCATTTTCCAGAACAGCTCCCCCAGAACCGCTCTCAGCTCATACACACATTTTCCCCTCCTCAGAAAATGAGCTGCCAGCTGGAAATTAGGGTTTGGACCTTCAGATTTTACAAGTTCAACTGAAATGCTTCACACTGTCAGAAATTTCCTATGCTTAAAAAATGAGGACACCAGTGGAAAGAGGTTTCCAAACAGCCCTTCTCCTATGTTTTTGACTGTGCTTTATGAGCCTAGGCAGTTATTTTTAATGATTGTGGGGATTACTGTCCATATTTTGTATATTATATTGGATGTATGCCTTAACCTAAACCAGACAGTGTGTTATTGCCCTCCTGCAGGGCAGGAGCATGGCTATTTCTGATGTGATTAATTTGTAGAAGTAAATTTGAACCCCAGAAGCTGTGCTTAAGTAAGGCAGCACAATCTCTCTCTGCAGTTTGTAATTATTTTTGGTCTCAATGATCAAAATCATAATCAGAAAATTTGTTGATCCCATATGAAATTGCTTATGTAATGACTGCAAAGACACAGGGACAAGAACAATATAAAATATTAGGTCTAAATCAAATCTGAATAAAAAATCTGTAGAATAAAAAAACCTCAATATGAAAATACAGTATGCTATATACAGAAGTACTACAGTACGGACACAAATGGTAGGCCAAATTATTATTATTATTCTTTTCCCCCCCTATATTAAAAAAAAAAAACGCTAGATTGAACAGCGGATGTTGATTTGAATCTAGCTTTTCAGGTATGAAGAACAGATGTGGACTAATTGAGAACTAATGTATGTTGCTCTGGATAAGAGCCTCTAATTTGTACTAGCAGTGGGTCCATTGTTGCTATGCATACGTTATACCCAAGCGTCTTATAGATTTCTTGGCTTCTGATGTAATGCTTGGCTTTTCCAGGCATATGCACGCTTTGCTGGCGCCCCATTGAAAATTCACAAGATCTCCAACCCCTGGAGGAGTCCAACAGGTAGGCAGAATTTTTCTGTGTGGGTTTTAATGGTTTGTTTATGGGCCAGCAGTCGTTATCAATGCCGATGATGAAATTACATATTCTGGCACAGTATATGAAATTTACACCATGCTAGAATTTGAGTATTGCATGCATCAGTCTTACTGTGATGTGATTGCAGTATGTGCACTTACACACTAATTGAACTCGAATGTGCCTTGTGGCTGCGGGGCATCTGTGCTAGGTTGTCTCCCTGCCCTGAAGACCAAAGAGGAGGGGAGCTTCTCTCTACCCAGCAAAATCATCATCCAGCTCAGGAAACAGGTGACCTTTCCAACGTTAGACGTTTTTTCTAAAGTTGGCTAAAGTTTTCATTTGTAAACAAGTAGAAATGTGCCAGAAACGTCTTCTGCGGTCAAGTGTTTTGGCAGTTACCCTTTGCACTTTTCGTGAACTATGCAGAATAGTGTAATTGCTTAATGAGCGTTTCCTGTTGTGGTGGAGGTGGTATGGAATGCTGAAAAAAGTCGGCAGCTCCCTTGTGTTCTACTGACCTTTTTGTTTTATAACGGGGGAAATTAGACAGGTCATTATGGTGCTATCTTGCTTGTTTAGGATTTCCACAAGAGTTTATAAAACACACTGAAACCTTTTTAAGCCCACACTTATGCCAATATAACGAGCCTGTGGCTGGGAGCAATTAACTTTCATGACATGTAACCTTTAATACAGAATGGTCCGTGTTGTATTAAGATGGCATGGGTCTTGTATAAAGTTTGTTAATTATGCTTTGAACGGTTTGATCTATGTGTGTCATCCATCCTAATGGGATATGATTACTCCTTTTCTTTCAGAAATACAATGCAGACTATGACCTGTCAGCAAAAGAAGGAGCAGACACATTGGCCTTTATCTCCCTCCTGGAGGAGAAACTGATGCCTGCTCTGGTGAGACGTATGAGGAACACAAATGCAAGACCAGATCAGTTCTTATGACAAGAAAAAGTGAACTGGAGCAACAGTTATTGGAAGGGGGTCACTATTTTATCAGAATGATTTCCCCCCATTATGTCCCTTGCAGTTTTCCTTTTGAGCAAGCTGTATATTCTGCCGTCCTCTTCTCCCCACAACTCATTAGAAGGTAGTGGGTGAGCGGGTTATTATCTCCGGTATTTAGTGGCTGCTGTATAAAAATTCCAGACAGTTTGTCCTCAGTCGGAGCCAGCAGGGTTGGAGTAGGATCCTCTTAAACTCCTCCACCTCTGAAAATTTAAGGCCACATAAGCATATAACTAGACTTTATCCATCTAGTGTTTATCATTGTTTTCAGCAGTATTTCTTTAACACTGGAAACATTCACAACTTTAAACTGCAGTTATGAAGAGAACCCCCTTGAAGTTAATGCTATGAACTGCAGGAAACATTTTAGAGCAATGATCTCATCAACATTTTTAAGAACATTAAGCAACTCCCTCCTTGACCTCCCCTCACTTTCTTTTCCTCTCGTCCTCTCGTTTTCCATTCACTCTGTCGCTGCAGATTTATACTCTGTGGATTGATCCTAAGAACTATGTGGAAGTGACACGGCGCTGGCATGCAGACAACATCTCCTTTCCCCTCAACTTCTTTCTGCCAAGCCGCATGCAGCGGCAGCAGCTGGACCGAGTGCGACTCATGCGGGGAAACAGCACTCTGGAGGCTGGAGAGGAGGCAGAAAAAGAGGTGAGGAGATGCGGAAGGGAGGATTAGGGAAAGAAAGGTGTATATATTGGTATTTTATGTCTTGATTCCACAGAGCTGTAATTATGTAGCACAAAAACAAATGCACCTTCTCAAATACATTTTTCACTGGCACACTAAGCACTATGACAAAATAAGCTTACATAGAAAGGTCTACAATTAATGAGTGACAAACAAGGCCCAGTCATTTGTATGTGGGTGGATGCATAGTACAACCTCTCCCACCTCCCTGCCGGATTCACTCCTGGTGTTAACATGCGTCTTGGATGATGTGGTATGAGTGCACCCAAGACGCTTGAGGCTGCACTGAGGTCTGATCACTCAAACCGCATTCAGTTGTTGTCTGATCCACATATGGCCATCTGCTTTTAACAGTGTGCACAAATGTGTGTCATACTAAAGAACCTGAAATCATAAGTGGAAGTATATACTCATTCAATTGTGAATAGTAGCTTATTGTTTTGTTTTATTTTTCTTCTACATGTTCTGTATTTTATTTTTTTATTTCCTATTTTAGTTTCTAGTGAAATTCAAAAGTTTACAATTTAGACCCTCAAAAGAGACTGTGGAGCTCATCATCAATGCAAATTAACATTTTGGTACACAATTTAATGTTTTTTTTTTCAGTAATATATTGAAATTGCTACATGCTTTCAGCATCAAACACAACCCAATAATAAAGATCTTAACATTACACCCACAGTTGTTGGAAGTAGTGTTGCCGTGTGTGCTAACTCTGACTCTGTCCTGTTCCTGTTCCTGTATCCCTACCCACTTACAGACATACTTAAGAATCCTAGAAGCTAGTGTTTCATTCCTGTTCATTCTAGCAGTAGTGCTCTGATGTCATGGAAGCCAATTTGGCAGCCACATTGTTCAATATTGGCAGTCACCTTATTGTGGCACTATGATTTATACCCTAGAGACAGAAACACTGCATGTAATTAGGGTTGTATCGGGTCTCAGGAAATATTTTCCCTTTAATTACTTTTTTTCCCCTTTTGTTCTCCTTTCTCCTTTTTTTCTTGTTCTGTTTCTCACTAAAGCTGTTCCATGATGCTCAGGAGTGCATGAACCTTCTCTCGCAACGCCTCAGCTCAAACAAATTTTTCTTTGGGGATTCGTAAGTATAATCAAAAATACCTGCTCTGCTCTATTAAATTTACAGTTTGTAAACACTCAGTTTCCCCCAGTTGTAAATATATTGTTCCATTGTCAAATTTAGGAGCCTTTTTGAAGATTGAGACACTTAGGGCAAATAGCGGACGAAAAATGTGTGTATGTAATTAAGGGCAGTTCTGTAAAGTCCCCGATGATGAAAGAAATCCATTGGGTGTTCTCCTCCCGTATCAGAATCTAAACCTTAGATGTTTTAGATGTATTTATATTCTCCATATATATTCTGTGATAATGTGCCTCTCTGCTGAAGCTTGGTAAACTAGCTGAGTCTGGTTCAGTCTGGCTTTGGAGAGCAGTCTTTAAAGACACTGATGTTTAGATGTGCTCTCCAGGCCCTCCTCTCTGGATGCTTACGTGTTTGGCCACTTGGCTCCTCTTCTGAAGATCAAGCTGCCCAGCAGCAAACTGCAGCAACATCTGAAGTCTCTGGACAACCTGAACAGCTTTTGTTGTAACATCCTTTCCCTTTACTTCCCCAATGAAAGTCGAGGTGAGGGAACAGTTACTTAAATGTGCTGTGAGTTTAGCTTAACAATGTTGCGTAAAATAATCATTAGTAAAGAGATGTTTGACTCTAACATCACTTTTGCAGTGTGTATATGAATGCTTTCTGTCATAATTGTTTGAAATTAAAATATAGATTTTAAACACCTGTTAGGAACGCAGTTCTTAATATGCCATTGGTGTAAATATACCAAAATAATTATAACAATTGTTTTGGTATATTTTAGCAATATTTCATGTTCATCTAAGTATTTTCCTTGGTGTTGCTTAATGTAGGAATTGATTGTTTTCCTCTCCAAGTTAAAGGCCCATATTGATTTGGCCCAAAGGTTTGAACAACTGTAATTGCTTGAGTGAGTGCTGAATGAGTGATTGCCTTATTACCAAGACAGTTCTTCTGCCAGTTGTTGTTCAGTTTTGCCGTTTAAAACAAAAACAAGACGGCAAGATCTGATCAGCCTATGTTAAGTATGTGTGACTTGACAAGGAAAGCTCATTTGAAAAGCTATTTCTGCATTTCCATTTTTTTGCAGTGAAGTTTGTAGGGACTAATGTGTGTTTTGAGCTGGAGATGATGCAGTGATATGTAGCAGAAATCCTGCAGATCCTTACAGCTTTAAAATGTATTGAAATATGAAGCTCATGTCTGAAAATGTTTGTAGACATATTCAATTCAAGATGAGTTCTAAGATCAAGCTGCAAAGAGTCCTCCTGTATATTTTGGACATGTGGACTCAGCACTGAGAAATTGAGCAGAGGACAATAGAACTGATAGGAAAGCCAAACACAGACCAAAGAAAAGAGAAAGCCGTCAGTGAAGATTGATGTCAATTAAGCATGAACATATCAATGACAATGAGAAATATTTTAATACATGGTTGTTTTTGCGCATGCCATGCAGGTAATAATGTTTTGATTTAGTTCTTTTGTTTACAAAAAATATAGTTGTTTAAAATATTTTTGCATTTGTGAGACACTTTCAACTTATTGTTGTTCTCATTATCAAGCTGTAGGTTTCCTTTAAGTCTTGTGATCTGTGTTTTGACAGAGGGAGTGGGACAGCCAGTGTCCAGCACTCAGGAGGGGAGTGTCTTTGACCACGAGCCGTACAAGAGACGCAAGCAGCTGTTGTCTGTCCTGGTGGCCGTGGCAGCCATGCTGAGCTATGCTCTCCTCACTGGCATTGTTGCTATTGAGCACGTGCAGGAAGAGACACCTAGAGCAAGTGCCGCCTCCATGAGAGCGGTTCCTGAGGAAGAGGAGGAATGATCGAGAGCAGGGTAGAGAATGATTGTGTGTACTTGATTTATCCATGTGGGCAGAGAGTTCACCCAAGTCTGGCACTCTGAGAAAAGTCTGCTTCACCGCATATCTGACCAGAGACGGATTTGTAAATTGTAGACTCTCTTTGGTTCTCAAGGATATGCAGTGTGATAATCATTTATTTTCACTTTTCACAATAGTACAGTGTAGTTTCTTCTAGGTTTTCGCTTTGTGATATTTACCTCTCATAATACAGTGTGGCTGAAGTGATCATTACATATGAGTGCACATATTTAAAGTATACTTGTCTCACAGTACTGAGCTGTAAATGCTCAGTATTATGTTCTGTTTACTTATTGCTGTTACCAACAACTAACAAGTGTGTCAAGAAATATATAAGCCTGCTATTTATCTAGCTGGAGTTGATTGGTGGCTTCTATTCATAGCACATGAAAGGTAAATAATATTGCCTTGTTCATTGGAAACTTGACACATGTTCCTGCTCGTCCTGACATTGTACTTGTTACATAATTGGAAACAGAATACTGAAGGCAGTAACAATATCCAGGGTAAATCATATTTGCAGCTGTGCTTGTGTCATGGGTTTGCTTTATTTAATATTTGTTGTAATGGTTTTGAAACACATCATGGGTCCGTGTCAGAGCTTTAATCAAAGACTGATTGCCTGTTTGCAACAGTCTGATTTTATAACATGGATTATTCCAAAATACGTTTAACCAAATGTAGCTCCGGGGCCACACTTTTAATGCTATACTGTCATTTCGAATCATTCTTCTCCAAAGATGTTTGGTATGCAAAGCTTGCTCGTCTTGCAATGCTTCTTCCACCTTTCACATTTTATTTATGTCAGTAGTGTTTTAGCCTGCCGATGATAAATTAAATAGAAAATATGACTAGAATGTGTTTCAGATTAAGTAGTTTAAAACGTGGGATTTCAGCTATTTCTGTGTGTAATTACTGGATGCTGTGTAGTCTGGTTCAAGACTTGCAAACAAGTGAAATGGAGTGGGAAGATCTGTTGCTGAACTGTAATTGGTTGTTCCTGTCCTCTTCTCTCATTGCTGTTGTTTTGTAAAAATAACTTTGGTTCATGTATTTTCCTAATTAATGGACAAATAAATGTGCTTTACAGGCTATGGGTGGATCACTGTTTTGTTTTTGTTTTTGTCTTGGTGCTTTGCATATTGCTTTCTTGTTAGTCTGTTATCTTACAAGAATGTGAACTTGGGGTTTTCTCCAAAACTCCAAAGAGTTTCAAACAAGCCTCCTAGTGAGACTGGAGCTGTGGTTGTTTGAATGAGCCCAGAGGGTCCTTACTCTGTCTCTTTAATTCTCTCTGTCTCTGTGAGGGGTAGTAAACCAGTCTCAGCATTTCTTAAGCATCTTGTGGATCTGCTAAACCGCCAGCTTTCTCTGCACTGCACCCTGGGGAAACACAGCTGTGTATTACAGCAAGGCTCAGGAATCCCACTTTGGCTTCTGTTCACTCCAGGGTTTGTTTTGGTGTGTGTGTGTGTGTGTGTGTGTGTGTGGAAACTTTGTGAAAGCCCCCAGATTTAGAGCAATCATTGTTACCCCTGCCATCACTCCCCCACCTGATTGAAGGAAATCCCTGTGCTCTGTGTGTGTGTACTAAAAGAGCTCTGTGCCCTGAGTGGTGTGTGCGCACAGGAGCTGGCATTTAATGACCTCAAAAATGATCTGGAAAACGTCCAGAACAGGAAAAATACTCAGCGACCTCACTTTGTTCCATGCGGTCATTCCCATTCAGACTGAAGCTGCAGAGGCACAGATGGGGTTTAAAGCCTGAAAATGTGTGCATCATGGTTGTGTCTGTTTCTAGTTTAGTTTTGGTGGGTAAAAAGGTGTGAGTCATGCTTTCAGACTGACCAATGCTGAGCATTAAAAGTGTTTCACTCCAAACTCACATTTTCCCCTCCAGGAGGAGAATGCTGTTAACAAGCCTCCCGCTCCAAGCAGGCGCATTATTGCATGTTTAGCGTGCCTCTAGCAGAAACACTTTCAAATTGTGTAATGTCGTTCAAGGAGCGTGAGGTCCAACTGCTCTCTTTCCAAGTCTGCTGCTTTCAAGGTCCAGTAAAGATGAAGTATGAGGGAGAAAGAGAGAGAAAAATCCCTCGGCACCTGCTGTTAAAAGTGGTTGCTAAGGCAACGCAGTTGTAATCAAAAATAAACAATTTTTTTCTTTGGGGAGGGAGAGGGTGTGTGTGGAGACAGACTGGACACTAGTTGACCTCACTGATTGGAGTTAAAAGCTGTCTAAGAAGTTTACGTCTTTTATCGAGCAAATCTAACATGACCTGACTTCAGTATTAGGAACTAAGGTTTTGTGATACCTATAAAGAATTATACTTTTTGGGGTTTTTTTATACTGGTAAAAGTCTACATCCTTGCTCAGTAAATTCTGCATGTTCTAGAAGCCTTGAAAAGGTCACATGGGCCTCTAGGGGTCATATGTTGTTTGCTTGAAGGGGTCAGCTGGGTAGTTTCAGAAATACCTCTTCTCTAGTTTCATTTCAGTATCATCTATATGTTGGTGTGTGTGTGTGTGTGTATATATATATATATATATATATTTATATAATTTTGGACCTGCACAAGAACTACAGAACTGATTTAAAATAAAACAAGTAGCACATTGTGTAAAATATTCCTAGTTCTTACCTCACTAAGGAAACAGTGAAAGATATTTGTGACTGAATGAAGGCTGTGTCTGCTGTGTGATTCAACAAGCAGAGGGCTCGGAAATGTCTGTCCTCAACTACTGCACATAAAACACTGGGCTCCTGCTTGTCAGCAAGATCAATTGCACATTAAATTTCAAAGAGATCTGCTAGAAACCAATCACCAGTTGTAAACTGATTGTTATAAACTGCTGCACTAATTTATTGAATACAAAACCACTTCATCATACTATGAGTGACCTGCCGTTTTGCTGAGAGAAGAGAGAACTGCAACCTGGATTCATCTAAAGATACTGATGTACATAAACTTCACCACCCTCCTTGGATTTGTTCCCTTACAATTTTTAAAAACCTTAATCTGTGGTAAAACGCCAACACTAACAGTCTGAACATCTTTCAGAAGTGTGATACTCAAACGCTTGATCTGCATGATCCATTGGTTCCTCAGACAACTACTTGGGTTCCTTTTACTGAAGGACATAGTTTATTGTTATCACTTTATTGTATTGTATCAGATTAACTACCATCTCTGCACAAAATATTAAAATGCTGAGAATAATTGGGGGTTGCATGGGATTGCAGATTTAGATATTATTCTCCTCCACACATTTGAAACTGCTAATAATGTATTATACTGTAGCATTTGGGGTTTTTTGGTAGCTAAATGATTACTTCCTCTATCAAATTGATTATACTATTTTACCATCTCTGTGTGTTTCTAATGAGAACCAGATCGAATTCTTAAATCATAAACATGTAAACTAAATAGCCACATTTACTGCAGAGAGTTATTTGTTCTGATTACTATTGCTAAGATAAATGCTAACAAGCACCAATCATTAAGGAATTTTCCCATCCCTGCAACTATTTGTTCCTCAACGGTTCTGCAACCTTCTGGCCAGGATTAAGAGACGCGATTGGGAGCTTTTATCCTCAGGTTGTAAGTCTCCTCAGCCAGGACATACACATTCACTCAACAGCACTCCATGGTGCCTCTGCAACAATAATCTATTTATTCTCCATTGTAAATATTCAGAAATATTTTTTTTGTAGTTAGTATAATTGTTATATTTGTTTACATTTGTGTTTATTTGTCGATGTATTCTGTTATTCTATTTTCTAGTTATTGAACTAATTCAGGATTACATTTAACTGCACATTATAAGTGTATAACTGCACATGTGACAAATAAACACTATAAGATAAAAAAAATCTCTTTAATCGTATATCTTGAGACACTAAAGCCCCTGTGTTGTAGTTTTATAGTGACTCCTTTACATAAAGATATTATAGTCTAATGTTACATCTATCTAAGCTGATCGCTGGACTCCAATGAAGGCAGCATCTAGAAATCATATTAAAAATCTCTGGGCAAACTAGTATTCAGAAACAGAGTAAGTTTGACTGGCAAATAATTATGCAGAAGAATAGGAGAGACTGTCTTGCAGTGAAATAACACTGTAATGAAAACTTAATGTTGATAATCAAGAGGGTTACACAGAAAATGCGTTAACGTAGTTAACTGATCAATTGTACTGGTCGCATTGTGTGTATTTTCGTACTGCAGTACGAAAATACAACTTGAATGCAGTAAGAACAAAGTCACGGCTCACTTATCTTTTCTCTAATTAAACAGTGAAACAGTGCAGCCCTGTTGTAGTAGTTGCCTAAGGGTTTCTCTCTCTCGCTCGCTCATTCTCTCAGAGAGACCGAGAGAGAGAGAGAAAGAGAGAGAGAGAGAGAGAGAGAGAGAGAGAGAGAGAGAGAGAGAGAGCAGCACACGCAGCTGGCCACTCAGCCCAGCTACATCCACATCATCCGGCTGCATCCACTTTCTCATCCTGTTCCTGAACAATTACACGAAAAAACTCGACTCCGCGTGTGTTGATTTTCTTCTCCATTTTTCCTGCCTGGAGTTTATAATTATCTCGGTTTGAGTGAACCCAGAGTTTTTCTCCATGGACGAGAGGGCTAAGCGATGTGTGCCAGCCTGGATTATACTGGCCGTGGTGCAGCTGGCTTGCTGGGGTGATCCTCTGGATAAACAGGACCCACAAGGTAAGCCTGTAAACTTAGCCTGTCTTCTGATGTTTCATCTCTGGTTTAACGACTTTCCACCACTTTATACATTACTTTGATACAATGAGCTGTACTAGAGTCTATAATGTTCTGTAATGTTTTTGTCTTTCACTGTATGTATGTATGTATGTTTTGTTCATATATAACAGAGTAAACCTTTTTTAGGATATACACACATACATAAACTGTAATAATCGTCCAGTTTCTCAGTTTCTGTACCAGTCTTATACCAGTTCCTGTTGTATCTTTGATCCTTTGGAACCAAAAACTGATTCACATATTGTCCATGAAGAGCTTATGCACTAATTCAATTCAGGTTTACTTGTCTGTTTCACTGCTTAAATACAATGTGGTAAAGATGATGGCAGTGGAAAAGCGCCATTTATACATCCAGGGGGATGACAAATTGGTTCGAAATCTTATCAGAATCGCCTCCAAGCCAGACCAACCATTTAAATGCATGCGGTCTGTGCTTCCTATGATTTTCATGTGGTTTCTTTGATACGTGTGTGTTCCATGTGTTGATCTTTCTCAAGTCTTCCATTCACTGGTGCCTTTGGCAGAGTTTACCCAGTGTCTGGATTCCCAGTGGAGCATGAAGGTTGAGGGTGAGACTCCAGTCTACAGGCATGGAGGTTTCCCACTGCCGCCTGCCCCTGCTCTTCAGTTCATTCTTTCCTTCTGTCCTTACCTCAGCCTCACACACAGCTTTCTCCTGGCTGCGCTCCTGCTGGCC
Source organism: Clupeocharax schoutedeni (assembly GCA_037974565.1). Classification (NCBI taxonomy): domain Eukaryota; kingdom Metazoa; phylum Chordata; class Actinopteri; order Characiformes; family Alestidae; genus Clupeocharax; species Clupeocharax schoutedeni. Next base: position 6,996,451 of record JBBPDH010000007.1, read on the forward strand.
TGCCACATCCAATTGTATAAACGTTTTGATAGTAAGTGAGTCAGTATGTCAGAAGTGAGTAAGGAGAGTTAGGGTAAAGAGCAGGAGGGGGGTTATTGGAAAAGTCAGCAGGGGTCTTTGTCCTGCTGCTTGAGCAGGAACTTGGTGTCCTGACACGGCTTAGACTTGACACTTGTGAATGAAGGAACACTGATAAGATGAGCTTAACCTCATAAATGTCTTGTCACATAACACTATAAGATCATTTGGTTATAGACAATAGGGCCGCACAAAATGGACAGAATATGTGTATTGAGATTATACTGCTGAACATTGCAATTGCTGCATCTTTCAGTGTATTAAATGGCTCTTATCACTTTTCTCAAAGTAAAATAGCTGAATAATTCATTCTTAGGGATAAGCATAAGTTGTATAATAGTGAAGGAATTATGGATTATATTTGTGTTACACAAACCCACAACAAATAAAAAAAGGAATGAAATATGAGCCTTTTACTTTTACAGCATTCAGCAGATGCTTTTAAGTGACTTCCATTCCTTAACTCCATGGGACAGTCTCCCTGGAGACTTGGGGTTGAGGGTCTTGCTCAGGAACCTGGGGTTGGAATGCTGAAGGTAGGATTCAAACCAAGTATCCTACCCACTAGACCACCACCACCTCTTTAAGAACACCATGATGAATCAGTGTCTTTAATGGTTAAAGACAAGCCAATATAACTTGACTTTTGTTGGTTTACACAAAAAACTCAATTCATAAGAACACCCAGTAACTCACCTGGAGCTGTGATCAGTCAATCTGTCAAAAACACTGTGATAGGTTTGAGCCTTCTGTGATATCAGCCTTGCAGAGACCAATACAGCAATAACATAAACAGACAATATATTTTGCAACTTGGATTGGACAAAATGTACCAGAAATAACTGTTGATTGGTTTCTGGTATATCACTGTGAAATCAAATAACTATGTCACTAGTAATATGCAAATCAAATCAAGCAGATAGGTGTTTTCAACCATAAACACAGCGAAACATTTACATTTATGGCATTTATCAGACACTTTTATCCAAAGCGACTTCCATTCTCTAACTACAGGGGACAGTCTCCCTGGAGCAACTTGGGGTTAAGGGTCTTGCTCAGGGACCCAGTGGTGGTGCTGAAGTTAGAATTCGAACCTGTGACCTCTTGGTCTGGAGGCAAGTATCCTACCCACTGAGCTACCTCCACCTCCAACGTAACCACATGGTTCCTCTTGGACCGCGATGCAACACAAGAACAAAACCAGAAACACCACAAGAGCATGCAAGTGCTGACAGGACAAAATACAGAGCTTAAAGAAAAAGAGAGTTCAAGAAAAACACAAGAGCAGCAAAATAACCGGACAAGACAACGTTTAGTACCGTTGACAGCTACGGTACTAGTCTCAATGAATATAGCGTTATGACAGATTCTGCATTCTAGCAGCAGAGTCAATAAGTGTGCAATAATTCAGCTTGAATATAACAACCAATATCCTGTGCTACTCCTCAGTTTTAGATTAGATTAGATTAGATTAGATAGACTTTATTAATCCCACAGTGGGGAAATTCTTTTGAAACAGCAGCAGTAGTGAGAAAAGACAGTTTAACAGGATCCTTAGGATCAAAAATAACGATATAAGAACAAAGAGAGATCAATATAAAACAATAAACAATTTCTCGCTGTATAAATACAAGGTAAACAGCATATACACAGTTCAAGTTAAGTGGATGACCAGGGAAGGGGATAATCAGAAGAATTGTACATGGTCAGAAATACTGCACAACAGCAGAACAGCAATTCTATTCTATGCATTAGAAAACCACCAAAACAGAAAAGGCTGTTCAGAATAATGATCCTCCTGGTCATTGCCATCATGAACCTCATGATGAACCACTATAAAAGACTGAATTGTAGCAAGGTGTTGAAAAATGACAACCCTAAGTAGGGATGCACCGAATATTCGGCCACCGAAAAATTTCCGCCGAAAATCTCAAAAATGCATTTTCGGTATCGGCCGTTTTTTTTTTTTTTTTGGACCGAAACAGTGATTACGTCATCAACAACCGCAGACTGCACGCAGCAGACTGGATTACAGTAAACTTGTCTCTAGTGTGGGCGCATTTCCACATATCTAAAAGTGGTCCTCCACTGACTGGTACCAGCTCGGTTTGGTCCAGTTCAGTTCTACTCCCTTCAGTTTGGTT
>JBBPDH010000007.1:7019829-7037396 GCA_037974565.1 Clupeocharax schoutedeni
TATATATATTATCAGTTGCTGATTGGCCACACGTAAACTATATTCATATGGATGCTGGGGGGCGTGGTGACTCGCTACGTGGGCAATGCATTCAAATGCCTCCCCTTGACGCAGGCACAGAGTAATAAAACATTCTCGTTTTCAGTAGCTGATTGGCCACCAGTAATTTTCAGTCTGTCTAAGTTATGGAAACGGGGACTTGCCCTAAACTGTCTGTCAGTGTGTCGATGTAACACATGTATTAATATACAACCGTATAAATGAATAAATGGCACGTGTAAATGAAAAAGTAATAATTGTCTATTTATCATTTCCAGTCAGTTTAAACGTGATTTAAACGTGATTAAACGTGATTTAAAGTGCATACGACGCAGCCTGCACACAAATAAATGGCCCTTCTCATAATTATTATTTTTACATCTGTCCTGGTTTGATTCCATCTGTCTGTGCATCACATCTGCTGATTCAGCCTGTTGTGACTGAAAAACCGTCCGTTTCAGATGAGTATATCTGGTTTTCTGAAGTGGTGCATTTTCACTGTGGGTGGATTTGTTCTAAAACAATCAGCTATTCGTGATATAAAGGGGCAATATTAAAGTCAACAAAGAACACAGGGGGTCAGATCTGTTTCAGAGCGTGAACGAGGGATGAATGACACAAATTAGACTCAAAATTCAAAAGAGTCAAAAAGCTAACATCGGTTTCAAATTTGAACAAATCTGTCACAAAATACAGTGTAGAGAAGAACACACACACACACGTCACACCAAACTGAAACTTCTCTCAAATGCAGAATCCACACACGCAGAATTTAACACACACACACACACACTATCACACATACACACAATCTCTCTCACACACACACACGTGCTGTGCAGATGGAGTTTGGACAGCTCTCTCTCTCTGCTCTCAGTTAATAGTCTAATAAAAGTCTAATTACATCACTATTACTTTATACATTTTCACAATAGTATTCCCTAATTACATCATATTGATCATAAGTACTGCTTTCACAAATGAAAACTAGTCGCCACCTTTTTGAACAGCGTGGGGGGGCTGTAGCAGCCCCCTGGTTAAAATAGCCCTCGCGCGCCCTGCTCTGCTCCTGTTCCTCCGCGCGCAGCTGTCGCGCCCATGGCAGGTGCGCCCTAAGGCGTGAGGAAACATCTCGCACACACAAACGCACAAATTCAATCACACACACACACTCACACATGCACACATGCACTCGCATGCTCACACTTAGTTTGCACGCGGGAAAGTGAAGACTTCGTGCTTTAGTGGATATGAAGTGCACGAGAACCCTTTAACGGAGCGAGGTAAGTCCTCAACACCTTTACATGTTTCTTAGAGCTCCAAAGATAAACTTGCTCGCTGTAATGTCCTTTGCTGACCCTGTTATTGACCTTACATGCAGTGTCACCTGCAGAGAACTGTATATATAAATTAGTACCAGCAATTTGTGCTGTTTGTGGTCACATGACACGTTGACACTCTTGAGTGACAACCAGAATTAGTCAAAAGTTGATTAGAACTAGTTTCTTAAACATCCTGATTATGGTGCTCAGTTCTCCAGATTGTCAGATTTTCCAGATGTATGTGTTTTCGTTTCACTTTGGAGATGTAATGATTCCTGAAGTGCCATATAGAGGTGGCCAATTATTGGCCTGGACTTATTAAGTGTGCCAGAAAACATGATCTAGGATCAAGGGTACATGCAGTCCTGTATCAGACATCAGCTGAGCCCAGATCAGTATGTTTTCACTGTAATAAACAATGTATATAGCATGGTGTATTTAGTACAGAGTGCTTTATTTTGACCTTTTCCTCCAGGATCAATAATGTTATCTGATTCTGATTCTATTTAAATTAAAAAGTAGTTTACAGTTCATTAAATGTATAAGAGGAAGTTGAAACAATAATCTATTCCTTATTTGAAGTTCACAAAGATAATTTTTTAAAGTTAGGTTTGACACATATGGACCAGTGTTAATGGTGTTAGATGTGTACCGGCCATGCTGTCTGAGGCGTTAACCTTCACATGACAGTCAGTTGTAGCAGGAATACTTAACTTATGTGAACAGGCTGGGGTATTTACTGGGGAGACTACCACTGAGTTGCCTCAAATTCTAGGATGTTTCATGGTCAGCTTTGTATCTGGTTCATGCCTCTCTTCCAGATATACACACATTATGACACCCAAATACAGCAGGGGATGTGTTTGTTTTCCTCTATATTCCAGACAAATATGAATTTAAATATGTCCCTTTTAAAAGGCATGTTTAGTTGTTTTAAATTAGGTTTAGGTTCAGATGTAGGATTAGAAAGTTCTTATTACATACAGTAAAATCAATATTGTCACTGTCAGAACCTAAACATGCATCTCACAAGTCAATATTCAGGAAAAAGAAAAAGCCCTCTTGACCTTCAAAGTCAGTGTATTAAGATCTTATTCTGAGAGACCATTTCCATTCTTCAATCATGAAATGTTGACAGGGAATTAAGGGCAGCTGTATTTTTGAATAATGTAAAAAAAAAAAAACATGATTACAGATGATTAAGATTAAGATGATCAAATTGAGTTCCTTCTGAAGGGGATAGTTTCCAGAAGGGGTTCATTTACAGTAGCAAGTGTGTGTGTATGTGTGTGTGTGTGTGTGTGTGTGTGTGTGTGTGTGTTCTTATGTTTGTGTGTACCCGTCAGTCAGTTGCTAGTGGGGGTGTCTAGTGAGGAATGAAACCCTGTGTTTGTCTGGGAGCTTCTGTTGTTTGTTTTGTTGTTTCAACATTTTGGTGTTGTCTCTGTGCTCTAAGACTGCCGGTACAGTTCACACAGTGCTCACTGTTTACTGAGTGCACTTACACTGAAATTTAAGGATGGAAGAATCCACTCCCAAAAATTGACCCTACATGCTCCACACACATGTACTGATATGCACACACTCAAACGGAAGTGGACAAATGGGAGATGTATAGGGCCTTTACCAGCACAGAGGCACTCTACAGCAGAAGATGTCAGAAATAGCTTGGCCATTCTGCATGTTGAGAGATCCAGTTGAAATTAGATTGCTGAGGGAAGTAGATAGTCCATGTGGGGCAGAATGCTGGAAGCTCTACTGTAACACCTGCCATACCGCCCCAGCATTACAGCCCCGGCTATTTGAGATGGGACAGGGGCAGGGAAGGCTTGAGGAACATGCAGCATGGCAATGTATATTTAGAGCTCTCTATTTCTGCCCCGTAACTACCCCCCTAACCCACCCCCCACACACACACATTACTACTGTCCCCCTCAGCCATCCCGTCAACTGAAATAAATGTCATAGCCGGCTCTGTCAGCATTTCAGGAAAGCATTCTGCACATAATCTCCCGTAAATGTGCGTCAACATGTGTGTAAATTCCCTGAAGCTGAATTAGATCCAACCATAAACGCAAAAAGGTCCTGGAGCAGCCAGTGGAATGTGCCAAACAGAATCAATGAAAGTGCTCAGCAATGAGTGCTTCAACTGAAAATTGATCTTTGGGACTGGAATTTGCCAAATCATTTTTCCCCTCATCAGAGTTTCAAACATTATTTTTGGAGTTATTCTTAAAAAAACATAAACACACTTTGGACTTCCACTTAATATTAGAGCATTTGGCTTCATCACACACACACACACACACACACACACACACACACACACACACACACACACACACACACACACACATACACACTCAGAGTCCTGAGAGTTTGCTTGCTTTCACTCAGTGTTTGCTCTCCACTCTGCAAATAACTGAACAGTAACAAGGGTCATAACTGCAACATGTCCCTTTCAATGCCACTCTTAAACAAAAATAAACCCTTCTGCACTTTAGTGAAGAACCTGACCTTGTGTGTGAGATGATGATATGACACAGGGGGTCATTGCAAATTTAATTACAGAGTATGCCATATTTCCCCGAGCTAAACACATTACGAGTGTGTAAATTTGTTCTTCTGTCTATAGCGGGGTCATGTTCGATTCAGCTTCTACTAAAATGTCAGCATTTATCCACTGGATGTGACTTTTCCACTTCTTCTTTTTTGAATCCAGGATTGAGAATGTGCTAATCCTTCCATCATCCACTCGATGGATCTTGCAAGTTTGTTACTTCGGACCAATCTTTTACTGGGGATTTAGAGCGTCAGTCTGACACTTGAGGTAAGACGGATACTAATAAACGAAAACTATGTCACTGATTCTCATCTTCTTAAGAAATGTTCCTTATTGTATACCACAGTGATGGCTGATTAAAACAACAACCAGTATTGATAAGTGTTTTAAACGATCAAGAAACACTATTTTATAGAGGTTCAGCAGAGTTGAATGAGTGTGATTTGTTTGCTCTTGTCTCCCTCTTGTGGGTGCTGCTTGAAGTGTACTGGTGCAGTGTAAGGAGCTCCAGCAGCCCACTGAGGCTGTGTGTGTATGGATGGGAATGGGAGCACGGGCTGGCTGCACCAACCACACACAGGCCTCATGGAAGCACCACGGTTTCTTTGTGCTGCTGCTTGTTCTTCTTTTAGCTCAACAAGGTGAAGTTCTTTTATCTTTGTCAATATTACACTATTGATCTCTAATCACTTACTCATAACCACTACCTGTTAATAATTTACTTAATTGTATGTCACTTCTCTATAGTATCACTAAACTGTTATAAACTGTATTAATACACTTTTATCGTTATGTGCAATATCTTATGATGTGCAATAGTCTTATCATTTGCAACACCAGTACTTATGACAACATAACTTATCTACTACTAATCTCTATATCGTACAAAGCTGTACTCGGTATAGATAAAAACTCCAAACCACTATTTGTGTTGCAAGTAATTCATGTAACTGTTAATTTCGTGGGGATTTTTATGGATTTATTTAGACTTGTCTCTGTGCATCTGCACAATCATAATTTCAGTAATTGCTTCTGGGATCAATAAAGTTTTCTCATTCTTCTGTTTGGAATAATATCACCGCAAACGTGATGTAATCATCTGCATATACCACACTTGATGTTTGATATAATCTAATAGGGAACATTTTTGTTCCAGCAGGAATTACTTTGGATTTAGTGCTTAAAGATGCGCACTTTGCAATCAGATGTGTTACATTTAAATATAAGGGTGCCAGAAAGAGCTGTAAAACCATTTTTGTCTCCCTTAAGAACATTCCAGTTGAGATGTGTATGAGGAACTCCTTTAAGAAACTGTACACATAATGTACAGTTTCTTAAAGGAACACTCAAATGAAAAAAAAAACTAAGGGAAATATACAAACAGAGAAAAACAAACAAAGCCCTTGACTCATGTCATTTATAGTATTATGGCATTACTCAAGGAAGCATCTTTTTTTATACTTTTTTTAAACAAAAGTAGTCATCCAGCATTGGTACCTGATCTCACTAATGCTCTTGTTGAAGAAACCAATCAAAAGTTTCAAAATCAAGTTCTGTTTTCTAGGATTAAGTCTAATCTACATTTCAGTAGAGAATTACCACTGGACATTTCTTTTTAGGATGAACCTTAGACTTAATCTAGCCCATAAAGTCTTCCCAGAATATAAGCAAAAAAGGGGGAACAAACTTTCTATTCATTTAGCAAAAAATGCGAGACAGAGGTGGACACTATAGCATCCACTTTATTTGCATACTCTATCAGTCCAATGCTTTTGCACATTACCAGTTTTTAAAACTTAGCTATTTATTTAATAAACTTCAGATTTCTATTCTTGTCTGGAAAGTTAAGTGTACAATTATACATGAAAATATATCAAATGACAAGTTCCCTTTATAACATAAAACAGTGCTTTAACAGTGCATTCCATTAACTGGTTGTGTTACGAAATTCTAGACTGTCCTTTAACTTTAAATGTATTACTTAATCGTTTCATCCCACATTGTTTGGTGGTCCACATTGTAATTGTATAATGTGTCTTTCTGTAGGCCAGGAATGATAAATTATGACATTTTCTGGTTAATAACAGATGGCGAACATACAGTAAATGTATTTCTTACCAAAGAATATTGAGATGTTTTAATAAATTTGAAGTGAGTAGCATGCAAATGTAGAACATTTCAATGGGTGCAAAAACTCATATTCACTTAAGCCTGTCTAGAGTGGCAGAATGGAAGGTTTAAAGGTTTACTGTCGTATTTCTACAGCATGGCCACAGTGCCGAATCCTGAGGTGTAACTCTGAGTTTGTGGCTGCGACATTGGAGCTGGGAGGTGGTGGTGGTGGTGGTGGTGGTGGTAAAGAGGCGGGTAACTCTGGTTACTGCAGCGCCCTGCGCTCCTACGATCTGTGCACCCGCCGTGCTGCTCGCGCCTGTCGCGGTGACCTGGTCTACCACTCGGCTGTACAGGGCATAGAGGACCTGCTGATCCAGCACCGCTGCCCCAGGACGGGCCCAACAGCACAGCCCAGGCCCCTGCCCCAGGCGCCTCCCTCCGAAGACGGTTGTTACTATGAGAAGGGCTACATGCTGCGTGAGGGCCGCGCCCCAGAGTACCTTCACTGTGGTGTGTTTGGAGACCCCCACGTTCGGACCTTCAGGAAGGAATTCCAGACATGTGCTGTGCCTGGAGCCTGGCCACTTATTGACAATCAGTACCTGTACATCCAGGCCACCAGCTCACGCACCAGCTCACGCTCTCATGCCACTGCCCTCACCAAGGTGAACAGAATAATCTCTATCATCAATCCACAACCACAATTACAACTCAGTTATACCCTGAACATGACAGTTAGTGTCAAAAAGAGGATCTTAAGTCCTCTTTTTGAAGTAAAAAGTAGTTCATGGGGGCTTCTTCTGTGTTCTGGTCTGAAAGTGACCCTGTACCTCTAGGGTTAGCACATGCTTTTGCTTGGGCTTTAAGAACTGCCTCAGGCCAGAGAGGTTTTATATTCTCTCTCACATGAGCTTGAGGTAACCTTTAGCTACAGCAAAGTTCACAGAGTGTCCTAACCAGCATAATAGTGCCATAGTTTAATTCAGATGTTATTTCAACAACAGCTGTTCTTCATATGGTTAGTGCAGACATATTTGCAATCTGACATTTTAAAGTGAAATAGTTTTAGCTGATTCTTTGTAAATTCACATCTAGTAACATCTTGAGATTCCATTTGTTAACTTGAAGTAGGCACTGGCACTGTGTCATATTTGCCATCTGAAATTTGCTTTTATATTAAACAGTGCCCAGAAGAACACCCTTCTCTATTTTTGTCCATCATACATGAGCTGTGAGCATTTATTCCATTTCTATAAGCCTCTTCCGGTCTCCTGTTCTTCTCTGCAGATCACCATCATCTTCAAGAACTGGCGAGAGTGTGCAGAGCAGCAGATCTATCAGGCAGAGCTGGATAACGTTCCTGCGGCCTTCGCGGACGGTTCCACAAGCAGTGGGGAACGCCGGGGTCAGCACAGCCTGAGTGTGCGTTCTGAGGCACCAGGGCAGCATGCGGAGATCTCGGCGGCACACATTGGCACCAAACTGGTGGTGCGGCAAAGTGGGCGCACGCTGGGCCTGGCTGTGCGTTCACCACGTGCCATTGTTGAGTCATATGGACCTGAACAGGATGTGCAGCTCTGTGTGTGGGGCTGTCCGGCCTCCCAGCGCTTAGAGACCCCACACGCGCTGCCCACTGCGGCTGTGCGCGCACACTGCTCTTCACAGCTGCCTGTGCAGGACATTTATTTCCAGGCCTGTCTCTTTGATGTGCTGGCCACTGGGGACATGAACTTCAGCTCCTCCGCCCTTGATGCCCTGGAGGACGCTAGTGCCATGATCACTGCCCCTGCAGAGGTGCATTTGCCGGCAGCTGCAGGGGTCAGGGTACCGCTGCCCACACTGCTGGCCTTGGCTCTAATCACACTGAGACTCATTCTGTGAACTGACCCATTCATGCTTCGATCACAAACGTGGCCTTTGTAAGCTAATGCTGAGATAATAATATACATTATATGTACAACCAACAATATACATTAGCCAGGCTCTGCACTTGCCCTGGTAAACAGAAATACCAGGCCATCAATGAACAAATGAATGAATGAATGACAAAAACGGATATACAAGGTTTTGTTCCAACAGTGACAATAAACACATACGTTCATACACATGCATAAACGCGCATACACATATTACACTCTCGCATAACTTAAAGTTTGCTTGCAAAAACTAACAGGTATGGCACACTAATCTAACGTTTGGATCTAACGTCTAACGTATTTGTTGAGGCTTTAGGAGTGAATGGATTCATACTGAGGTATAAATGCTTCCTAATGATTGAAATTATAAATGATTTGAGAAATAAAAGAGGTAATAATAATTAAAGATATAAGGGCTACTCTCCCTCCACCATCTCCCTCTTGCTATAATGGCAGATCAAATGGAGCTATTTCCTTTCACCAAATAGAATTATCATTGGCAGTTTATTTAATACTAATGGTTATTTACATGTTTTGATTTCTACATTTACTAGGTTTCACTGTAGAAATGCTGTTCCTTTTATTTACAAACCCAGAAAGATGCTTTATTTAATATCTGATAATATAGTTTTGTTAGAAAGAAAAATCTGTGGAATTTTCTGTCTTTTCAGGGAATTGTGTAGTCATACTGATACGATTTGAATGGCAGTGTTTCCATAATAAGGGGTTTTGATACAAAACATGGGAATGCCTCATTCCGTAAACGCTGAATTTGCTGTGACTGTCAGTATTGTCGGGTTTAACGATCACGTAACAACAACAGAACCCTTTTTATTTTTTTTAAAGAACCGTTTACAACAGTTTCTTCATCTGAGTATGATCATTTAAACCATGTAAATATAAGTTGAGAGAGTTATTTATACAATGGCTTTTACTGCAGAAGTCTTGAAGAATTGTTTAAAGTCCTGACATATGGTTTTATGAAATATAAGCCAATAAACTCCTTATGTTCACAAGATGATGTGATACATATTTAGATTGTATGTTAGTATTTAAAGATGATGCCATTTTTATTGTGAATGATATGTTTGACTTTTTTTCGCTGGAAGAACAGGAGACAGTCTGGAACTGACTCTCAGACTTATTCAACATGATGTTCCATTTCAGTCCAGTGATATAAATGTTTAAATATCAGTATTATCTTTTTTCAGTCCATGTTGTGTACGTAGTTTGAGACAAAAGATCAACTACTCTTGTGTCAACAGTGACATGTACTTTTCAGTAATGTGTGCATATATGAATACAAATACACAGTGCAAATGACATGTACTCGCTTCTTTTTTCATTTTATAAATGACATGTTTTCAGAGGAAAAACAAAAACAGGACCTACAAGAAAAGGAAAGTTGACTAGTTACGTAATCAACCGTGCAAGCAGATTTCTGTAATTACATTGTCAGAATAGAGCTTTCATGGTCAGTACATTTTTTTCTGTTTTCATTCAGAACTATCTCGTTGATTCCAGTAAAGGTAACATGCTGTAGTATCTTCATTCTTTGTTTTAGAAAGTTCAGAACTAGGCAGTTTCTGACATGCCTTGCTGTAGCTATGATCATTTATATCAGGGCCAAAGTATAGCTTGCATGCCTAAGTGGGCTATGAATTTGTTTAATCTGGTCCACCTGAAAGTTACCTTAACCCCACATCTTCAGTCAATGAGAGAACAATCATATTTTACACTAGGAGAACCGGCATAAAGATAAAAAACAATGGGCAGTCATCATTAATGCTACTTTTTTTGGAGATGGCTTTGTTTTATTTTGATGGCCAAGACCAACTTGTCTCAAACCTGTGGCTACAGGTGGGTGCTAATGGAGCCAGTTGCATCCCTGCTTAGTCTAAAATGTAGATAGTAAACATAACTAAAATACATATAAATATGAAATATTGAAACGTATGTGTCAGCCTATCCCAACTGAAGGCCATCCACTGCCCATTCGATGAATTTTCTGTACTGTCATAAAACAGCAACTTGCCCCTTGTATGAAATGGTCAGTGACAGCCACTGATAAAGAAAAATGAACCAGGTTCTGGGCACAGTGGCACTTCATACCCACAGGTTATATTACTAAACTCAAAAAATGAAACTTGCCGTCCTAAATTGACATTTTGAGTAGGTTGTAAAGTTCACTCAGTAGGTGGCAGCATAGCCGTCTCTACTGGATAAGAGATGATTTTGCTCAGTCATCTTATATGACACACTGCATTCTGCAGCCCAGATTATTCTAGCTTTTACATAAAACAGTTCAGTGCTGCTAGAATACTGTATTCACACAATACTTTCTCACACTTTGTACCATTTGTGCATTTTGTCAGGTGACAAAACCCTACTTGATTTGACTTGACATATAGCCAGTCCTTGATGCTTTGTTAAGGATTACCTTTGTTCTTGACTTTTGTGATTATGCCACAGCAAGATCACAGCTTTTAAACCCCCTAAAATGACTGATGTTAAAATAAAGAAAGGTCTGTGCATAGTCTGTGATGGTCTTTGCGTGTTTAGACAGAAGCACAGTAAGGAGGCAAGCTTAGCTGAAGTTAATTATAGCACTGACTTTAAAATCAACGTCTCAGCAGCATGGACATCAGGTCACTGTGTCAAAATGCTTCGGGAGTGAAAAAGAGGATTACGGAGCAATACATGCAACATATCTAAGATACAATATTTATCTAATAAGGTCATGTTCCATGACCTTATTAGATTCACCTACTCTGTACATGCACATAATGCACCACTATATTCTTAACAGTCAACAACAAGCTCTAATGCCCATGTTTCTGCCATTAACACTGACTCAAGTGTTAGATGACTGACGATAACTTGTCCTGTTTTAGGTGGCCTCTTTTGAGAACGACATGTTCTGACAACAAGGCCAGTGCTGTCTGGGTATTGTAGGTATGTATATATAAACATACACACATATCTGTGACCTTGAGTATCATATACACAAAACTAGAGTATTTGCTGAAATGTGTATTAGTTTAGAATGCGACCAACAACACGAGATTTACATACACAACTTACTTAAAAGTGCATATATCCTACATGTTCCACTAATATGACTGATGTGGCTAAATGTACCAAAAGAACTCACTAACAATTAATTTGATCACTTCTGCATTTTGCATTTGGTCTTAAGACTGATACATGTAAAATACTGGGGCTGTAACTTTCCTTATAACTATATCATGAATGATGCAAGAATAAACAGACTAATATATTTTAATGTGGGGGCCTAGATCAGTCGTTGGGGACAGCAGGATAGTGCTTATGGATCCTGGAGAAATAGCTCTGCTTGAAACAGTGGCAAATTATGCATTATTAAATATATATTCCTCTTTGGCCAATATAAATGCAAATGCAACATATCACACAGGGTACAAGACTCTAACACTTATACAAAATATTGCATTCGTTGACTGTACAAATTAAAACCCTTACATAGTCAAGTAGGTCAGGTGAGTTATTTACATTGCGATAATATACACAGCGCACGGTGCAATGAAACAACCATGGTGCAACACAAAGAACGAAAACAGAAACGACACAAGACAACACAGGTTTAGGAAGGAGAGTGCAAGACAAAAACTACAACAACAACAACTACAATAATAATAATAATAATAATAATAATAATAATAATAATAACAAGAAGAAGAAGAAGAAATCCGTTATAACAGCTTGATTGGTTCAGCTATAGGGCTATTTTCCAATATATATATATACACACATAATCATATAGAAGTGGTCGTTCTATAACATATTATAATAAGGGGGTTTTCTCGTGAATACGCACCTATTTATAGTTCTTCATGGTTATGAACGAATAAAAGAGCAAAGTTTACTGACAGTGATTAGTTTACAGATTGCAACCTCAAATGAGTAAACAGAGGCCTTCAATGTTCGTAATATATCCATATTCAAAATAACCTTGGTCTAAATGACAGATGTGCACGTATTTACCGTCAGCACATGCACAATACGGGTCCAACAAAACAGGGAGTATCTGACAGGCTGCCCATGTAGGGGGCTGGATGATAGCCCCTTCCTCTTCGTACTGTAACCAGAAAGTCCTCCGTGCCTCCCCGGCTCACTACACCAGAGCTCCACACGCTGGCCACGCACCTCTACTACACTCTGATTGGTCAGAGAGGACATAAACACCACGCCCAGCCAATCAGGAGGCCTGTTTGGAGGCCGATCACGTCGTGCACGCGTTGCTCACATGGAGCTGAGCTTCCCAGGTAACTGCCTCATATTCAAAGCAGGCAGAGTGAGTGGCCTCAGAGGTTAGTAAATAGCCTGTGCAGCTGTCTGGTCCCACTCACTGTTTATCACACTTCCACAGAGGCAAGGGAGACAAAAACAAAGCCATCAACAACAACAAAACTCTTCAACTCCAGAAATTCAACAGTGAGGATTAGCTTTTGCAGCAAGAAGAAGACGAGAGTAGTTAAGTTTGAATCCTGCTATTCTATTATCTGCAAGAATGGTGGTGATGACAAAGAAGTTCAAGACTTTTAAGATTGAGTTCCGTGATCCCAGCAAGGCCTTTTACCGCAGTGGAGATAAGGTGTCTGGAAGCGTGGTCGTGGAGGTCTCAGACATTACCAAAGTCAAAGCTGTGAGAGTGTATGGAATCGGCTGTGCCAAAGTGGAGTACCAAAAGGGAAAGCAGCGCTGCAGGGATGAAATAGATTACCTGAGATATGAAGATGCTCTTCACCTGGATCAGCAGCCCACAGGTGAGGGAGCCACAGTTTGGGTTGTTGCTCAGTTTTGATTGCATGTGCAGGCTGTTTGTTGCACTGATACTTTAATATGATACTTTATAACACAATGAACCTGGATTAGTGTGTTAACATGCATTTGTTATTGTCTGTCTTTCAGACACCGATGGTTCTGTTACCCTCAGACCTGGAAATAAGTATGAATACATGTTTGGGTTTGAGCTTCCACAGCCAGGGTAAGCGTCTTCAGATATGGCTGAGTAATCAAACGTTTGTGTGATCAATTCTCAGCTGGCATTTTCTGAAATCATGTTCCTCTTCTTACAGGCAGTTAGTGTCCTCATATAAAGGCAAGTTTGGAGCCATTCAGTATTATGTCAAAGCAGTGATGGAGCGGCCCTCCCAGTCGGATGTGGAGTGCCAGAAGTCTTTTGAGGTGGAGGAGCCAATTGATGTCAACACGCTTAAGCTTGTGGTGAGAGAGCATAATCAATGCAGTACGGAGTACACGGAGCTCACTTAGTTATTTCAAAGTTATATTGAAATTTGGAAAAGTGATGGGCAAAGGGGAGGAAATCGGTAAGAATGATTTTGACATTATTCTTCCTTTGTCAGTCTCCAGCTGCTGGTGCAAAGGAGAAGAATTTGACCTGCATGTTCATTCCTGATGGGAGTGTGTCCATCAAGGCCAAGATCAACCGCAAGGGCTTCTGTGAGGGAGAGTTTATAAGCATCAATGCCAGATTTGAGAACACCTGCTCTCGCATTGTTGTACCCAAAGCTGCCATCATAGGCACACACACCTATCTCGCCAACGGACGAAAAAAGGTGTTCCGTGAGAAGATCTCCGCTGTCAGGGGTGATCACATAATCTCTGGCATGTGTGATGTGTGGCAGGGCAAGAGCATTCGTGTGCCCAAACTGAAACCCACTGTGCTTGGCTGCAACATCATCCACTTGGACTACAGTCTGATGGTGAGCTTAAGACACACACCCTCTAGGGCCATTCGACATCATGTGATCATAAAGCTGTGCTCTGAAACATGATTTGATTCCAAACAATCCAGTGAAAAGTTGTTAAAGGAACTGTGTTAAAGGTAAAGTGGTTATTCTGTGTAATTCCTGTTTCTTTTCTGTGTCCCAGATTTACTTGCACATCCCAGGCAGTGAGAAGCTGACCCTGGAGTTACCCCTAGTCATTGGGACCATCCCCTTCAACGGCCTCGCCAGCCGCACCAGCAGCATGAGCAGCCAGGAGAACAGTGCAGCCTCCAGCAGCCTGGTCTCCATGCCCTCTGCTCCGCCCAGCTACAGCGAATTTCCCCAGCAAGTGGACGGCACTCTCACCCCTCTCCTGGATGATTATAATGAAGATGACTGGCCCATCTTCATGAATGCCAGACAGTACCATCAGATGCCCCCTCCTGCCTATACTGAGGTAGATTTGCTCACTTGTAGATTGAAAAAGTGGATGATCCATTGAAGAATCAGGCCATAATCACTTCCATGAAAACATAGGCTTACCTTTCCCTGTCTTCTTGTGTTTCAGGTGGATAAGGACTGCAGTGACAATGGCATTAACCTTCAGCTGGGCTAAACAGCCGAACTTCAGAAGGGAGTGATGAGAGCTGAACCCTGATTGCAAAGCTGTCATTTATGTCATCAAGCAGTCATTGAAGGAATTTGGGCAAAGAGGCCTGTGCACTGAGAAGTGCTTTGGAGTTACCAGTAAATGATGTTGCAAGTTGGGAAACTGTTATTGGAGTCTCAGTCTGTCATGCTGTAAAGCCAGAAGATGCTTTTCATCTTTGAGAGAACAATATTAGACTGACTGTACAGTCTATCTTCTTTCTTATTTCTGGGGTATCCTCAGTATTAGAGATCTGAGAGTGTTTCAGATAGAAGTTGAGCTTTGCCATATTGGTGTAATGTTAAACCAGTCTTTATTCTCATTCCAGATCAGAATTTAAAAGGGTTAATTGTGAGGAATGTTAATAACATCAGTCTGATAAATGGAAATATACACTTGTCAAACTGGATTCAGAGTACAGTTTCTAATAATGTACTTTGTGACTGCACACAACTTTGTATCAGAGTAAATATTTTCTTGTTTGGATTTTGTTTGCTATGAAAAATTAACCTACATCCTTACTGATTGAATGTAAAACAGGAGGTTTAACCTAATGGTTCCGTTACTTTCGTTTTAGAAATTGTATGTAGTAGTGAAGCCCTGAACAGGTGTTATGTATACATTTAGTTGTTATATAATGACAGATTTTGAAAACAATGTCAATAGAGTTTTGTATTTTTTTATTCAACCCTAAAGACCTGTTCTAAGTTGAAATAAAATTGAAATGAACAATTTTTCTGTGTGGATTTATACAGCTTGTAAGACTACAAACTAAAATGGCCTTTTTATACAGCAATATTACTCATTTATCATTTGAGAGTATGATTAATCTGCAATCGAGATCATGTTGGTGATCTCAAAAAACGCATAAATCACTGGCCCATCTAATTAACTCCAAACATTCCTGTTGCTGTTTCAAGCCTTTGAATCAGCCATCCTAAGTTTGCCTCACTCATCTTGGTCAGCACATGTCGTATTTGCAGGAAGTGATATTGGAGAAAAGAATCTGCCTGCCTTGACGACATTAGAGTAGGTTTAGAGAGCTCCAGTGCGATAGGGCTTCTGCAATGTGGGGGAAAGGTCAGCAATAGAATATAAATGTACCCATGACACAAAGCCATGGCACCAAGTATTTTTAATGGGCACCTGTTGTGTATCAGAACCTACTCAGAATCTGTTGATTGCTATTGACTGATGGGTTTGCCATCTGACTGTACCATGCTTGGAAACAAGGGGATTGGCCTTTTACCCAGTTGGATTCACTGAATGGAACAAAAGCAGTGGAAGATACCCACTGTCTGCTCTCTTAACCAGTGGCTAACAAATGGCTAATATGTTTTGCATTTTCCACCTGTAACTACGGAAGTCTGCATTCTATTTATTTAGGTGCGGGCCGATTATGTTGAAAAATATCAACTTTTCTTTTTTGGTCTTATATGAAAAAAAGTTCTTCAAAATGTATCTCCCAAAGTTTCATCATAGAAATAATTGTGAAAATGTACTGAAATGGCTATTTGAATTATTTGATAAGTAATAAATATTTTGAAATAATTGAAGCTTCAGACTGATTTAATATATTTTTCTAAGTATTTAAACCTGTACTAAAATGTTGTTGAATACTGGGTGCATCTCTTTGGTTGCCATGGATTGTAGATATCAACAAAACCTTACAAAAACTTTGGATACCATAATTCAAACGACTGTAACTTGACAACCATTTAAGATACAGCTTTGACCAAGATACCATTTTAAAGCTTATTATTTCATCTTTTTTACTAAACCCTCAATTTTGAATTTTGTGTCACTGTGACTCATTTTGCCAGATCAGGTTACATATACTGGTTTGTTTGGAAAATATATTACAAGTTTATCTTCACTCACTGTGCAACTGGATCTTCAGCAATCCAATTGAGGAATTAAATTGTAGTTTGTTTGTTTTTATTTATGTTTGGTCAGGGAACTTGCAAAGTTGCAGGAAAAGTGTAAGGCATGCTGCAGGAGGGTACGTGCATGTGGGCATGCATGTGTTAGAGCCTACGTGAACCACATCAAGGCCAAACTCAGCAAGTGTACAGCCATCAAATAAGAAACTTGATGCTGTTGTTTACTCGGTCTGCAGCTGTCTCCCCACACAGAGAGATCTGAAAAAGGAGCAGGATCCATACTCTCTCCCTCACTTGCTTTCTCCTTTTCTAGCACTCTTAAATGTACCAACCTTAGCAGTAACCATAACCCATGCCAAGTTCGACTGTGTCACCTCCCCGCCTCTCCCAGCTACTCACTTAGTCGCTCGGTTTAATACAAACATGCAACTCTGCTGCACACTGTCCACGTACAGTACCAAAAAAAAACAACCAGTGGTCTGTCTACAAAAGCCCATGTGCAGCTCTGAATCTGCAGTGGCATTTGGTGAACTGAGGCCTCCATGTTTGCTAAGCCATTCAAACCAAAATGTCAAACAGGAACTCTCTATGCTGAAGCACAGCCTACACCCTTCATGAAGACATGTGAAGACACACATGCACATGCACACACACACACACACACACACACACACACACAAATATACACACACATATACACAAATTTTATATACATTTTATCTTTTTATATTATAATATCTCACAATGTGCTAAAGAATTTGATTTAGTAAGCAGATATGCTGACAATCACATAAGAGATCTAGTTATTAATATTTGTGGTTACGTAAGCCATACAGTATTTCAGATGTGGCAGTTTTGCATGCCCATCGTGGACAACGCCCACTGATATTTGCACTGATTGGCAGGGTGTGTTTTTTCTTGCCTCTGATTGGCTTAAAGTGGGTGTCATGCAGTCAACCATTGGTTGATGACTTGTTTCATGTGATCAGTGCATGATCCAATTCATTAGAATCTTGCTTATTGTGGACAATAGAAGGCTGATACCAGCAAGGACCACCCGTAAGTACATTTAAAGTACCAATAGTATGTAAATGGAAATTGAGTTATAATTAGAGTAAAATACATAGTCAACAATTCATTATTTATATACTGTTTCCACATAATTATATTGGTTCTTATTTGTTGTATGATCATGATGTAGCATATGAAATTTACATAATATATTTTACAAATATATACACTTCCATTTATGGTTAATTTTGAGGAATGTATTGTTTATACAGTATCTCACAAAAGTGAGTACACCCCT
>JBBPDH010000007.1:7051605-7073333 GCA_037974565.1 Clupeocharax schoutedeni
CTTTGAGTTCCTCCGTCAGTTCTGCAGTAGCACATCAGCAATAATAACAACAGCAACCACAACAACAACAACAACAACGACAATAATAATACACTATTTCGTCTAATTGTTATTAAGAAGAAAAAGAAAAAGAAGAACTATTGCTGTTTTTATATAGTGTTTTTTTATTATTATTTTTGCTGTTTTTGTTAGTAGTAGTAGTAATAGCAATGAATTAAAGGTAATTAAAAATACCTTTGACAATGTACCCCTGACAATGTAGTTCATACATTCAGGTAAGTTCAAGGGTAAGTTAATGCAAAACCCATGATACTCTTTATACAGCAATATACAGACACCCTCTATTTAGATAATTCAACTACTTTATAATGCAACACAAGATGTCTCACCACACAAAATCTAACCAAGGCTGAAATGCTAACAGAATGGCATGACAGCATTTATATAAATCAATATTACAGCTATTTTTGTGTTTATAAACACAGTACTATGGTCTATGAACACAGCACGTTAAGCCTGGTAAGTTAATGAGGAAATTGTCCCTTATGAGTTGTCTTTTTCTTTAAGAGCAGCTCAAGAGTGGAATGTGCTTTATTCTGTACCTGCCCAGGAGTGATGAGAAAATTAACCAATGTGACTAAAGTTGCATATTTGCAGAAATGCACAGTCTGTTCCTACGAACCTAAACTTGTCAAAAAATGTAGACTATAAGTATTGCACAGCTTGCTGCAGTGACAACTCATCCCTGGAAAGCAAGATGACTTGAGCTTCTGGATAAATCCTTTCATTTACCAGGTAATGGGTTTTGGGTAATATTAGTATTATAAAATGAAAGAAGAATTTCAGTGTTTATTTTCCAAATTACAACAGCAGTTAGCTGATATTTGCATACTGATGAGTGTATTTATTGCACATTAATGAATTTAGGCAGATATATCATTTATATAATGAAGCAGGCTGTCAAAAGGATGCAATTGGTATTAAAATTAAATATATTGGAACATGACTCTCATTATCTATTTAATAAAACCTCTGATTTAGCAGCTTTTTAGCTCATAATTCAAGACTGTCACTCTAGTCTCTCTCTCTCTCTCTCTCTTTCAGCGGCATGTGCATGTCACCGTGGGAACGCTTCTGTCGGAATCCACAGAATCTGTTACCATAGAAACTGTGTTCTATAATAGCTACAGTCACTGAGTTAGTATTTATGCAGTCTGGGAATTGTATCGCACCCCTACTTTCTGTGAAGAGTGCCTCAATATTTATTTAGCCTGCAAATTATAAAAAGCAATATTTAAGATTTATGCTGAGCCAAAATGTGCTTTTCCGCCAGACGGGCAAGCCACAAAATTCCAGCCACATCTGCACTAAAGCTAAAACTTGAGAGGCTGAATTTTCTCCACAGTACAACCTACCAACACCTGCATATCAGAGGGAAGAACCAGTCAGTATGACATTCTTGGAGGAGGGCAGGGGTGTGATAACATTGCACAGATAAGGAGGTCAGGATAGACTGTCTAAATGCAAAATATGCATAGATGATCCAAATTAAGCACAATATCCAATTGTAAAACCAATGCCAACAGCCTATTGACACACTTTTACCTATTTGTTACACAATTGTGTAACACAAATCATTGTGATCAGCATCTTGTGTTCCTGCTCTGCTGTGACAATATGACAGCGACACACAGACATAATTTTGCACACACCTAAAATAAATTATATTAATAGTGAGATAGTCCCCTTTGCTGCAACAGCCTATCCCAAAGGTACTGGATGGAACATTTTCCGGGGACATTAATACCTAATGGTTACCATTAGACATGACACACACAAACCGTGTATGTGTTTGTGTGTGTGTGTTGGTGGGGGTGGGGGTCTTGTACTTAACAATTAGTGGGGGCCAAATGCCCTCATAATTATATAAATATCAGACACAACTGTACAATTGAGGGACATTTTGCTAGTCTTCACATGAAATGTGCTGCTTTAAGTACAAATTCTGGGGGGAAACTATATGAATAAGGTTAGATTCAGTATTATACAGTATTCAGTATTACTCAGCCACAGTAAATTAAATGTCCTTACAAACATAGTAATACCAAACCGTGTATGTGTTTGTGTGTGTGTGTGCGCAGGTGGTCTTGTATTTGTCTATTAGTGAGAGCCGAACTTCCTCATAATCATAGAAATATCAGAAAAAAACGGTAGAAGTGAGGACATTTTGCTGGTTCACACAAAGATATGTGCTTTAAGGACAAATTCAGTTGAATCTGAAAAAAACCCACCAAAATGAACAAAAAATATATAGATGTGGTATTATTAAGCTACAGGTTCACATGCGTAAATAAAATGTCCTCACAAATATCGGAATACCAAACTGTGTGTATATGAATGTGTGTGTATATGTGTACGTATATGCACATGTGTGTGTGTTAAACGGAATGCCTCTGTCAGCACGAGGTGCATCTTAAAGTATCTAAAGAAGCGTCTGGACACTTTTAGTCATATGAGGCTGTGCGTAATTGCAGAAACCTCGGTCGTGTGCTGATTTTCAGCTTTAATAGTTAAGAACTGAGAAAGTGACGAAGATGAAAGCATGATGAAAGATGCGTCTGCACCTTTGAAGGACCCCACGGAAGCCTGAAGACGCTGATGTGAGAGATGGGTGATTGGCCTCGTCCGCACATGTTGTGTGTATGTGTGTGTGTGAGAGTGAGTGTGTGTTTGTGTGTGAACCGCAGCAGCAGCAGACTGGTCGCCAGTCCTTCGCCTCCGTCCGTCCCAGCTCACTCCCACCGTCTGCCCACCGGCCGCCCCCTCAGAAAACTCGTGAAGATATGCAGTGCTGGGGGAAGGGAAGGGGGACCGGTTTAACACGGAGCAGAGGCAGGCAGCAGGCTCACACAGCAGCTCACACACACACGCTGGAATTAGGGGGCAACACGCACCAGCAGCGCGCCCATGGAATTAATATAGAGGGGAACAGTGCAGACACGGTAAGACTGAGATGTTCTGAGTATAAAGTGACTCTCCTTGTGGATTATAAATGTTTTCACTGTCTTGCCATTTGATTCCGTTCACTGATGTTTTATTTTTGCATTTCTGTAAACCAGGGTTGCATTATGAAGCTTGTGTTTTGTTGCACACTTCGGATATACTTATATCGGATATACTTTCAGAGCAGCAGAGTGTCAGACACGCAGGTCTATATTCTTAAAGAGATCTTCAAGCGTTTCTTTGATTTCATTCAGTTGTATAATCGGGACCCCCCTTCTCTTCCCTCCCCCCCTCCACTGCATCAGATGCTTCAGAGCCAGAGCTACTAATCCAAGAACTTAAAAAAAGGTAATAGAACCTTTTGGACATATTTTGGACCATAATTTGCTTTTCTCCAGGGCTGATCCGCAGGTGTCCTATATTTAGAATCGTGTGTGTTTATGATGAAGGGTTTGGAAACAGGGCTGATGAGAAGGAGGTCCAGACCGAGGGTGAGATGCTCGTGGTGGCAGCTGAGAGCTCTGCAGCCCCACATGGAGATCTGGAGGCTGTGCCTGATGGCTGGAGTGCTGGAATGTGTGCTCTGGGTTACATAAGATTTCTGTCCAAAAACAACTCGACAAAATCACTTTATAAACCTGAATAAAAAAGAGCAGTGTAAACATAGCAGACCTGTGAAATGAAAATGCTGCAGATGTATAAATTAATATGGCTTTTATAGCCGTGAAGCATCTGCACTGTTTTAGCCTGGCTTGTATGAATTAGCTCTTCAAACTAGATTTTTTTTACGTCACCTGCTCATGACAGGAATCCTTTTTCCTTACTTTTCTTCATCAACGGATTGCGTCAGAGGCACAAGCTGACGTAGGAAATGGACCCCACATTTGACACTTTGACTATAAATAGCATTAGATGCTATTATATGTGCTGTTTACTGTGTTGTGTGGTCTGTTTAAGTGGTTTATTTATTAGAAACAGTTTTAGCCCAGGATCTCTTATTCAGCACCTTGGACAGAGATGCTGATGTGAGCCGCAGGCCTAATGGAAAAAAGCAGCGACTGCTTCATTCTCCCATATTCTGTAAAAACACACATGGCAGAACAGGCCAGCGGACACAGGAAAACACAAATGCTGAACATAAAATAGCTACCTCGGGCAAAAAAATAAGAATGTAGGCAATTGCATTTTGTATTTGCAGAAAATGTTCAAGCACAATTTTTTACCATTTAATTTTTTTTCTGTGATGTAGCCATAAAGTGTGTGTATGTGTGTGTAAATCTGTGAGCACATTGTCAGTAACCCTGTGCCTGTAGCATAATACAACTTTTGCTTGGTTCTGTCAGTTTTAACTGCAATGTTCAGGGTGGTTTGGTAAAACAAATACATGTAGTATTAAATGTGAAATTTGGTTCCCAGTGTGGATCTATAAAATGTTGCAAACATTGTGAAGAACCGCTCTGTTGGTCCATAATCTACACAAGTAGCCATTTAATGATGCACACATTCCAAACATACTGATATCAGTATTTGCCTCTTGACTGAATAAAACATAATGGCAATAAACATTACTAACAGCTATTTAATTAACATTTTGTTGATTTAGGTTGAATTTTCTATTTCTTGACGGCTATCCATTTCACTTGTCATACTGTACTCTTTGCATGAATACCTTTAGTTAAAAACATCTAATCCATGGCCAGAAACAAGATTGAAAATACTCTTTTGTTCCTAGATTGCAGTGCCTACCTTGTCCATAATCAGAACATTTTCCCTCTTTATTTCACAAAGAATTCATATGATTTCCTTAGATTATGGTGGAAATGGGGAACAGACAGGATTATTTAAAGAAGGAAAATAGGTTTATGTTTGTAGGGTGGCGCATGTAGTCCTTTTGAATGGCCTAAGTTCTTTTAAAATGTCTTCAAGAAACAAGCAGCAGTAGAAGAATTGACAGAGGAGGGGAATCCTGTGTCCAGGTTGAACAACTAAACCCCCAAAATACAGTTTTTAAGTGATCATTTAATTTATGGAAGGTAAAATCCAACACCTACTGGCTATCTATGGTAAAGGTATTCTCCCCTTAATTAGTCAATAAAGCAGTTGCCCAAATTTAGTTATTAGTATCTGCAACTAGAGAAACAGTGACATCCCGACAGAACCAAGGTGAACATCTAAGTAACTGAAGACTGTGTGTCCCTCAGATAAGGTCAGTGTTCGTGATTCACGAATTCACCGGAATGAACAAAAATGGCATTCATGGTAATGCTGCTAACAATTACAACCTAAGAGGAATATAAAAAGAAGATGGCGAGTGGAATGTCCAGAAAATAAAGAATTTGTCATGGCCTGATCTGAGCAATGTATAATATATTTTCTTTAATGATAAATGATCATTTAAAAGCTGTGTTTTATGTATCCTCATGTTCTCTTGGTCTTATATTACATTTTGTATGAGAATCTGGGATGAGCATATCAGGAGGGGATGGCATTGGTGGAGGTGGAATACTTTTTAAGTATGCTGTATTGTCATAAAATAATGTTCCCTTAGAGGAATGTCGTGTCATGTCTGGCATCTTAGCAAACAGATTAGGTAGCTGGGTGCCTTGGTATGCCAGACACCTTTGCTTTGCCAAGTAAGGCTTGACAGTGTATGCCCCTCTTGTAATCTGAATTTTTGAATTATTTATTTTAATTATTTGATTTAAGTTAAGCCTAACCAGACAGGGGTACAGAAAATACAGTGAGGAGGGAAAAAAAAAGAAGGAAGAAGTTGAGGAGGTTGAAGGTCCAGATGAAAACTGCTGTCGTTGGCTAATAGAGGATATACTTAAATATATATTTAAATGCACTGAAATGTGATGGATGTCTTCTTTTTTGCCAGAGAAGGACCCCAGTAATGATAATGGCATAGCCCTCTAATACCTGTTCTCAATGACAGAGAAAGGTACTCCTTCCCCACCAGCACCAGGGCTCCCTCTTAAAGCAGCATTATCTCAGATGAAAGGACTCGTCAGATATGACTGGGTCACAGGAGTAGAAGGAGTACGGGGCCAGCTTGGTTCCTTTAAACCTGTTAGACAGTGAACCCCACCGCAGAGACAGCGGTGGGAACTCATGCAGGAGCTTTACAAGTAGACACTGTTCTTACAGGCAAGAGTGTGGCACCTTTGAAGGGCAATGCATATGCATGGAGCATCGAGATATAATGAGCAAAACAGCGGGCAGGAGAGCTCTTTGTTAATTTCTAACAATGTGTCCACCCACACATTGAAACTCCCACACCAACCCCCAACCCACAACCTCGACCGCAGCAAGGAGAACCGGCATCAGTCAGTTTCATAAGGTGTGTACGGGGAGGGGAGGTGAGAGGAGGGGAAGAATCGCAAGGCAGCAAAGTGTAAAGGAAGAGGGAGGGCTGGGTTTCAGAGGCATGAGGATGAAGACTTACGGTTCATTTCTTTTCTCTATCGTCAGGACACCAGGGAGAATCTGTATAGAACATACAGTCTGTCAGAACATACAGCTTGTCATTTACACCCCCAGTGCTGTTTACTGAGTGTTTCAGTTATATGTAATAAGAAACCCCTCTACAGAAGCTCATCACTCCAACTGGTGTGAGGTGCTTACTTTTGCCTGATATTGATTCATGTTAAACAATACCTCCCACCTTGCACTAACATGCATGCACATGCACACACACATACAGAAGTCAAACAGGGACACCCTGAGCATGAAGCATTGTCTGTAAGAGAGAAATCGAGAGAGTGAGAGAGAGGAGAGTACAGAGCGTCTCCTCTCCTGACTGGACCAATTGGGCCAATTCATTCTGCTTGAACAAGCCACCCAGACAAACATCACAGCAGTGACTCGGGCAGCTCCATCCTTATCCAATATAACCCTGTAATACAGCGTGTGTTTACTGGAGTGTGTTTTAGCAGAGCAGAGGATCAGCAGGTCCTCTGAGCTGAATTATTACAGCCGAGAGCCCAGAAAGCTTTCTGCCATCATTTAAACCAGCACACTGAAAGAGAGAGAGAACACACCCCTGCAGCAAATTAAAGACAAGAGCAGGTCTAAATAGAGATAACTGAGATTGCTAGATGAAATTGAATTGCTTCATTGTGGATAGCTCATAAATGTTCTCACCAGAGCCCTTGTTTCACAGTCCTGATCCGAGCTCTTTCAGAAGATGACTCATCCATTGAGCTGGTGTCTGCGACCAGAAAAAGACTTTCTTTAACCTCAGGTTCTCTCAACTTGGTGTTTGCATCTAAGATGCACACTGTTGTTCCTCCACCTTTCTTTGTCTCCCTCTTTATTTCTCTCTCTCTCCTTCTGTGCATATCAGTATGCACAAAAGTGCTCCTCCAGCTTGCTAGGGTTGAGCATGGTGTGCAATCACAGGGAATGAGTAATGAGGAAACTCAGCTCAGTACAGCCCAGGTCTCAGGTGGAGATCGGATCTGCCAAGTCTGGATCCACTCAATGGACATGTAGGAGTGAGACTGAAGAAATGCCAGTGTAGGTACAGCATAGCCTGTAACTCACAAACACACACTCGATTCTCTGCCAAAACTCTTCTTCGCCAACAATGGCTGCCATGTTCAGTACCTGGGAGCAGAGCAGAAAAGAAGCAAAGGAACACCTGTTACCTTAGAGCCTTTGAACCAGGATGGAAAATACTGCAGGTCCATTACATTCAGCAGAATCAGTATAAAGGAGATCTGCAGTCAACTCATCATAGAAACTTGCAAAGTAGTTAAAAGAAATCCTGAAAATGAACATAAAACAGAAGCTTTTCTGTCAAGTCTGCCTTCAGTATTATAAGATGACAGGTGTTCTTTCTTGGTGAAGTCTTTTAAAAAATTCAGAACCAATGCAAATGAAGAGCTGCAGAACATGGAGGTAAAAGGTGTTCAAGTAGAGCCAATTAACATTGAGGAAATATAAAAGAATGCTATTACTTCCTTGCAAAAGATTCTCTGAACTGCAGATTTAAAGTGGGAACCGCTAAAGATCTGAGGTAGTAAACCACTGTGCTTCTTGTCATGATGGTGGGTTTCTACACCCTCCAAGACCAAAGGGAGCATTCTGCATCCCATTACATATGCTTTAAGAAACCCTTTTTATGAACGAGGTGACAGATGTGTATATCTACAATGGAAAATGTACAATGAAAGATGGATATACAGATGAACTGTAGTCCACTGGAAAGGCATCCCCCTCTCCATCTTCCACTGCCACTTGGGAATCAATCTGCACAAGCACACAATGATATGGGGAAATGACATGCAGATCCACTAGTTTCACTCAGTCAACCTATATCAACTTCTTGACATCCCTCACAGTCCTAGCACTCGATATGCTGGCAACAGGAGGTTGTGCATTCTCCACATGGTGCTTGTATAAATCTACTGGGGACTTATTTTGGTCACATTGAATTTGAAATCGGTCTGAATAAAGCTGCACTATGAATAAATCCATAGTAGTGGAACACACTATGCCTTTGTATCGTTCTAATATCTGTCAGTTCCCCTCCAGCCCCCTCCCTTTCTCACTGTCTTACTTCCACCCGCAGAGCTGTTGTAGTAATGCTTTCCTAATTACCACATCAAGCCTGTGTGTGCGCAATGAGCATCTCTCTCTGCTTTCTGTTTCACAAACAAAGATTGATGGGAGACCCTCGGTGCTGTGCACAATATGTGAATGCTGCCTTTATTGCTTTGATCACCATAATCAGTGCTTTGACTCACCCCACGGCCACAGACAGCTGTTGGTTCATTGTCAGATAATGCTGTGTTAATGTGGCCATAGCAGAGTAGATATTGATAATGAGGGCAGAATATACAATCCTATGACTGAAAGTTTGTCTCCCAGTCCCTACAGGTGGGAAATGACAGCTTTTTTCTTTGTTTAACTACATAATTTAGTATGCATGGTTATTAATGTTCCACTGCAGTTCTGCTTCTTATCTTGTTCCTTAAATATATGTTTTAAAGTTTTTTTTACAAATGGATACATCTCATCCATGTTAGCTTTAACATATGTTGCAATGGAATTCAAGAGGTTTAAATTGTATTCAACAGTCAATTTGTATTCTGTTAGTCGATAAAAAGATAATCTTCCTGTGACTAGGTGATATCACTGTTTCTAGAACTGTATTAAACTATATTAAGATAAATTTCTTGAATGTCCCTGGAAGTCATGCCTCCAAATGTTTTCATGTTTTCATTCATCAGAATTACATGACATGCATGGAGCAGACTTTTACATGTTAATAATATCTGTTCAATTGTGAGCCATTGCGAGGAAGTGATGGTTTTGAACCAGATATTTAAATCTCTTTAAGAACCCTAAAAATTATATGAATCCTAATATACAATGCTAAACAAATAGCGGCTTCGGTGAGATATTTATCGCTGACATTTGACCATGCATGATTGCCCTTTCTTTTTTGATCCATGGGTTTTTGGAATGCCTGAAATGTAACTGTCACATACCAGGGAATGCAGCATCTGTTCTACAAGCTTAATATTTAGGGCAAGTATCTTTTTAAAGGATGAAACTTTCCATCCAATGTGAAATTTTAAGAGTGGTATGTGTATAGGGGATGTGTATAAAGAGTCTCAGATCCTACTTCAAGTAATATTTTAATTCTGTGAGAATTGCATAGTGCTGAGTCAGATGAATACGAGCAATGGTATAAATGGATGACCATACTTCTCTTTAACACCCTCTACAGACTGCAAGGCTGCTATTTCAAAAATGAGTTTATAAGGCCTTTTTATCTGAGGACTCAAAATCACATTATTCTCTCCTTTAGTGCAATGTCACAAACAACTCAGCACAGGGACAAATCCTTAAATTGCTTTCTGTAAAAAAAACATTTCTTTCCTCTACAGGTTGTCCAGGACTGAGCTAAAGATGAGCAGCTACTGAAGGAGAGGAAGGTGAGCGAGCAGTTAGCACCATGGGTGACGGGGGAGCCCTGCGTACAGAAGGGAACGCCTTGCTGAAGGCTGTCTTCCAGGGGAAGCTCCGGCTCACGCGTCTGCTGCTAGAAGGGGGAGCATACATCAATGAAGGCAACGAGCGAGGGGAGACACCTATCATGGCTGCTTGCCTGGCAGGGTATGATGACCCACAGTCCCGGCAGAAAATGGTGCGGTATCTGCTAGAGAAAGGTGCTGACCCAAATATCCCTGATAAATCAGGCAGGACTGCCTTGATGCATGCCTGTGCGGAGCTCGCTGGCAAAGATGTGGTTTCACTGTTGCTGGAGAACGGAGCAGACCCAAGTCTTAAAGACTACTCTGGGTCCTCGGCTCTGATGCATGCCATCAACAGAGGTGACAGAGAAACCCTGCAGGTCCTTCTAGATGCCTGTAAAGCCAAAGGCAAAGAGGTGATTATTATAACCACTGACACCTCTCCTTCCGGCACCAAGAAGACAAAGCAGTACCTGAATTCTCCACCATCACCAGGTGTAGTCGACAAAATCTCACCTGCCTGCATGTCTCCATCAGAAGTAGAGATCCGCACTACAAGCTCTCCTGCTGGAGAGGAGGAGGATGGCATCTTCAGCTTTGCTCTGACCTCTGCCCTACCTTTACCCTCCAACAGGCCACCAGGTGAGAGGAGACCACCACCGCGTAAACTCCTTAAAAGGCTGAACTCTGAGCCCTGGGGATTGGTGGCTCCGAGTGTTTTGGCTGAGAGAGGGGAGCGAGTGGAGAGCGATCTGGCAGAAGAGGAGAAGGTGTCGTCTGAGATGAACGGCCTTTCAATCTCAGGCCCAGGCAGGCCCCTGCTCTCACGCAGACATAGCATTGAGACACATGACCCCTGCTCCCCAAAGCTGATCGACCGCTCCTGTTCAGAAGACTGTGCGGCATTATGCGGCTCCTCCTGGGCTGATAAAGTCCAGCAGCATCAGTCGCTGTACCGCAGAAACACAGCGCCCGAGTCACAAGAGAATGCCGGCCATCCACCAGGGGGAACTCGTGCACTGCCTCACCCTAAACTCACCCGCATGGAGCATTATGAGTCAGACACACACTTGTGTCCTGAGTCCATTCCTGGATCTCCAGACTCTGGCCGCGTATCCGTGGAGCGCCGCAAGTACAATGCCTCGCCACTGTCCCTGCTCACCAGCTCCTCTCGAGAGTCGCTGGAGAGCATTCCAAACTCGGTGTCTCCCATCACTATGAGGAGAAGGCCTCCAGGCCTGCTGGAGCGCAGAGGTTCAGGCACGCTCCTCCTGGATCATATTTCACACACACGACCTGGATTCCTCCCTCCCCTAAATGTAAACCCCCAACGGCCCATACCAGACATCCGGGCTAATGGAAAGCCCACCTCACCTGTGCACTCCAGCACCAAGATCCTGCTACCTGTAGCTCCCTCGTCCCCAAAGCGTGGATTAGACTTCAAGATGAAGAAGAAGCTGTTGAGGAGGCACTCCATGCAGACGGAGCAGATGAAGCAGCTCTCTACTTTTCAAGAGATCCTGGCAGAGAAAGTCATGGAGGTCAATGGAGACTGAGTCTCATATGTGTAACTTAATCTTAAGAGAGAAATTCACCTCAAAATCAGATCACAAGTCTACTCAATAATGCAGAAACTATAATCAAAGAAAAGGCTTGTGTTAAAAATGAACTTGCAACAGTTAATACAGAGTAATGCTAATTACAAATAGCAAACAATTAGCATTATTCAAAGGACATGCTAATGGATGGTTACCACCTTCCATTCATTGCTTGACATATTAGCATACTCCTTTACATCCACACCAGTTTTGTTTATTCTTTTTTGATGAAGGGTTACTGTTGTTCAAAATGTTTTGTTTAAGCACTTTTATTTAAGCACTTTTGTTTCATTCCTTTTCACTTTCCTCTTTCCTGACATTAAAAGTGACAGCTGGGATCTGTTTCTTTTGAAATGCTAGTTAGGCTAATGCTGCTGTTTGAGTGAAGCATCTTCACAACAACAGCAGCTCTAGCATCGAATATGGATACACCTATTACCAGCAAAGTCACTTTACTACGTATTTCTTCAATATTTAGTAAATTTGATAAGGCCTATTTCTACTTCATTATGTTGTTAGAGGCCACTGAAAATCAAAAACAAAATCCATTGATTGAAACTACAGCAAATTGTAGGATTGGAGACTGGACAGTGTATGTATTGTTTTAGAGTAAAAAAATTAAGTGCAATTCTCAACTCAGAATCCCAAAGAAATTCCATGATATCCATTCATGTTTACTGTACCAAAAGATGGGGAGGCATGGAGAACCTGAATGTGAAGGACACGGTTGCTGTGCCTTGTGTGCAAAAGAGGCAGAGTGCACATGTAGATAATGTACAGATTCCACAGGCAACAAAACAACAGTTTGTGTTTCCAGTATTTTGTGTGCAATATTCTGTGCTGCGAGATCTCTGGTTTTATATTAACGTGGTGAATGTTGGGTGATCATTATATTTGCAGCACAACAAAGTAATCTGCACTTCCGGGGAACATCATAGCGTGCTGAATCAGAGTCAGTGAGTGGAAACAACAAAGTTAGTTTACTCTCACAGAGAGAAAATACACTCATTTGAAATTAAATTATTTTCAGCGTAGTGTTTATCAATGTCAAGAAAGAAAACATATATACAAATAAACAAAACCTAGTTTAACAAAGCTTAACATGTGGCTGATAGTCTTGCTTCTGTTCTATTAAAGTTCTATTTAATAACTTTTATTTAGCCTCTGTTAATTTATATCTGTGGATACAAATATATGTACTTTAACATGGAAAAAAACCCCAGAGTAATATTTTTCTATGCCTGTGTGATGGGACTCATTTTTCATCTTCTGTCATCTTTTGTTTTCAGCATTTCCAGTCAGAAAAGATATAATTTCCTCTTTTGCTGGGGTGGAAATGATCGCTACCTTCAGCGTGGCAGTATTGAAATGAGAATATTATCCCAGGATATTTTAAAGAGTGAGAAAGGGACCATTTTTAAAATACATCAGGTGTCACTTTGTATTTTTCATTTGAACAGTCTGATTACTTAGACTTCATTCTGTTCTTACATGGTGTCTTACCACCATTTATGCCTCATCCAAGTCTCTCCTGATGCTCCACAGAGCAGTGAGTAGTTGCACTGAGTTTAATCTGTTTCTGAATATCTTTATAAAATAGAATACAACAACCTGCTGTACACAAAAATAAATCCCAGTAAACTTGTATTAAATTGTGCTCAGGTATGTCTGAACAGACCCCCAAAATAGGAGGAGGGTCTCCAGTTGTTTTAGTCGCAGTACACACAGGCCATGGGTCATGGCGTGCTGCTAAGTTGCTAAGTTGTGTGGGTGATAGGAATAGCATTACTGCACATCCAAGTGTCTTACCTTGCGTGCATCAATTGGGATAGCAGTTACAGTTATCGACATCTAGTTTAATGGAGTCAATATTTATTGTATTTTTTGTATGTTTGGTGTGGTACACTGGTTAAAAAAATGTACTGAACTGAATACGTAATCGCTTAAAAAATTAGTGTTAGCAGTAAGCCGTAAAGGTGGCAGGCAGTAGTGTTTGTGTAGCACTCTGCACAACACAATGGGAATTAGTCTCATATTCATATGAGAAATTTATGGTGCTTTGAATAAAGGCATGACTAAATCAATATACTAGTCTCTCATGCTGTTCTTTACCGTCATGTTATCTCAACAGAGTCCACGATGAAATGTCAAAGCGAGAGAACACAGAAGAGAATCAACAAGACAAGGAGATGGAGAGGGTTTTCATCTTACATGGATAATCTCACACTATCACAAACTCTATCTCAGCTTCAGAGAGCTTTATCTATCCTCTGTTTGTAAAGGCAGCGGATTAGTCGAACCCCCACTCTGCTCATCATGAGTGTGAGACTCAAACATCCATACACATGCAGGGGGCTTCTATAAGCAGGTACACACGGGGGCTGGACTTGAACATCATGTACAGAGGCAGAGCTAAAGCAAAGGGGGAGCTAAATACAGAATTTAGCTCCCAAACCTGGTCCAGCAATCTAAATCTCAGAGTCTCAGAATATTTTTAGAATACAATACAGAAAATAATCACTCCTTCAAAATATTTATATTTTGTTGTGTTGCAGTCAGAAGTGGAGACATACACTCAAATAACTGTTTTTACAGCTATATTTACTTAAAAGTGAATGTGAAAGATGAAAGATATGATACCGACAGATCAGAAAGCTCAAACCTAGATTGGTTAATGAATGTTGCTGGACTGCAGTCTTCAAGTCAGTATTCAGATTTTCAATAGAATTTAAGCATGAGGTCTGACTGAGCCAGAAAAAAGTGTGGATTAGTGGGTAGAATACTTGCCTCTGGACGAAGAGGTCATGGGTTCAAATTCTACCTTCAGCACACCACTTCTGAGTTCCTTCAGGGAGACTGCCCCCTGTAGTTAGGGAATGAAAGTCACATCAGATAAATGACTTAAGTGTAATGCAAACAAAGACATTGACCTTTTTCATCTCCCCCACTGTATGGTAAATTTTGCTGCATGCGTTGCCTCACTGAGCAACACGTTTCAATCAAGAATTTTATGATATTTTGCCCCTTTCATTTTACCTTCCATCAAGTCTCCCAGTTCCTGTTGCAGAGAAACACCCCTACCGCCATGCTGTAGGCATGGTTTTCTTTGGATAGTGAGCTCCATTGTCTTTCCACCAGGTTTACTGTTTAATTTTGGTCGGATCTAACACCTTTTTGGGCTTGGCCTCAGAATCTTCAAGGTGTGTTTTGGCAAAGTTCAGTTAAAACTTATTCAGATAATAAACAGGGTTGACTGGGGTCCAAGAGGAATGGGCCCAAGTAGTAAGATATTGAACATTTTAATAGAAAATGTTAACTAGGACCCTTTAATGTGTGTGAATGTTATATCAGGATTTAAAGACCAAATGTACATTATTAACATGTACATTATTTAGCAGATGCTTGTGACTTCCATTCTCTAACTACAGGGGGCAATCTCAACTTGGAGTTAAGGGTCTTGCTCAAGAGCCCAGTGGTGGTATGCTAACCCTAACTTTGAAGATAGACTGCACCATGTAAGAAGAACACAGGAACATGTTCTACCTTATGGCCTTGTTTGTTTGAAATTTAGCATCTGTATGCCATTTTGAACGAGATTACAAAATGTTATTAAGATTGGCATTTAACACAGGCATGTACTGACTACTGAATATGAATTGCTGTTAGTGGCTGTTTTTGTAAAGGTAATACAACTGCACTGTAGTAGATTTAAGCAAATGAACCCAAACATAAACACTAAGCTTAAGCAGTTCTGGAGGTATCTAATGATAATAATGATAATAATAATAATAAGAAGAAGAAGGATAGCTCCAACCTGCTGCTGAGGCCTGATCTTGCCGTGGGAGCTGTCTGATTCTGTCTGATTCACTTTTGGTGCGCCCTCTGCTGGCGATTTGGTTATGCACATACTGCACAGAGCGGGTGGCATTACATGACTATTTAGGCTTAAGTGTGTTGACTGGGATGATTAAATTATATAGCAGAGTGCTTAACTGTATTTAAATATGTGGCAATATTAAAAGGAGTAGGTGACTTTCGTTAAACCAAACATATGAATAATACACTGATCCTATCAGCAATATCATCTGGGGGAGTCAGATCATGTCATTTAAAATATGACCTCGCCATTACTGTAACTATATTGCTCAAAAAAATAAAAGGAACACTTAAACAACAACTTGAAGTCTTGTTGTTTAAGTCATGAAAATAGCCTATTTGTATACTGCTCAAAAAAATAAAGGGAACACTTAAACAACACAATGTAACTTGAAGTCAATCACACGTCTGTGAAATCCAACTGTCCACTTAGGAGGCAACACTGATTTACAGTCTACACTCTTTCAGTGTTGCCTCCTAAGTGGACAGTTTAATTTTACAGACGTGTGATTGTCTTCAAGTTACATTGTGTTGTTTAAGTGTTCCCTTTATTTTTTTGAGCAGTATACAAACAGACTATTTTCATGACTTTGTTAATGAGACAGATAATGAACTCCAAGTATAGATGAGAATATCTATCTTCGATATATCTAAAAAAAAAAAAAGGCTCTGGACGTTTGCAGTTAGAAAAATGGTCTATATGTTGACTAAAGATCAAAGCACCGACAAGCTGAAGAGTTTTAACACTGAGCTGCCAAGATCTGTAGGAAAGGAGAAACATATAAGTCAATCAGTTAAAAGACAGTACATTAAAGGTAAACTAGAGGCAGAGTTCTATGAACTGAAGACTGTACTTACTGTACTTGTTCACAATGTGATATTAATTTCTGAGGATATGAAAACAAAAGATATAGCCATCTCTGTAAAGCGACATCCACATAGCCTTGTATGACAAATTGATACTTGGTTGTACACTGATCAGTCATACATTACCTTCTGACAAATACAAGCACAGTCTTCACAAAAACTCTGAAGGTGGGCTTTGGTATTTGGCATAAAGACATTAGCAGCAAGTTCTGTCAGCTGCAAAATGAGGCCTCTATAGATTGGACTAGTTCTCTGGGGAGCATTGTATTTATGGGACACTTTTCAAATGCCATGACTGACTTGGCCATTCCAAGCTTCTCAATATCTCCTGCTTATCCTACACTTTAACATGTTTTACATTATTGTTGCGTTCCATGAACAATCTTACTTTGTCTTTTGGATCACAGACTCCCTGCAGTTTGTTTGTTCGTCATTGATTGCAAGCCATCCAGCAAAGCAGCCCACACCGTTCATCGGAAATGCACTGATGTTAGTATGTGGTCTTTTGTGCCCTGAAGCACACTACTGTGTTCATGTACTAACCCTGGTCCCATTTGTACATAAACCATTGGTGTGATGTGACTGTGGAGCATCCTTAGGACTCTTATTGTTTTTTTGAGAGCTGTGGTTTCCTATGTAGTGACTGATGAGTGGTGCTTGTTGATTGTTTGTCTTACGATATCCTCAGGAACAGAAGCAGTATCCAGTGATGCCATTATCTAAGTGATTACCCTGGGATTCTTTGTTTTAAGGGTTCACTGATGTGCTCTTGTAGTAATCTTTGTTGGACAATCATTACTGCATAGAGTAGTAATGCTAAACTTAGCCACTCATAAAATACCAGCCAAATGTCTTATTGCTTCGTAGTGCTTTACCAATCACCAGCTTTTCTTATGCAGTGTTGTAATTGCTCTAAATGGACCACATTGCATTTAACCATTATGCATTCAAGTTGGGAGTTTGCATGTTCTCCCCGTGACCGCGTGGGTTTCCTCCGGGGACTCCTGTTTCCTCCCAACACCAAAAACATGCGTACATTGGGCAATAGGTCAATTGAGCATTCTAAATTGCCAATAGGTGTGAATGTGTGCGTGAATGGTTGTCTGTCCCTATATGTGGCCCTGCGACTTGCTGACGACTGTCCAGGGTGTACCCCGCCTTCGCCCATTGTAGCTGGGATAGGCTCCAGCCCCCCCCGACCCTGAATGCAGGAATAAGGGGTAGATAATGGATGGATGGATGGCATTCAAGTTGCATGATCTATTTGGCAGAACAGGTAACCCACACTTGAACTGATTATTTGATAGATATATGGCAATATAATGTTGAATGAGACTGTTTTTGAATCATGATGTGTTAAAATATTCCTTACATTTTCCCAAAACAAACCTATATATACTGATTTGGCCAGAAAGCAATGAAGAAGTAAATATGAAGGAAATACATGTATGGCTTGTATTTAAAATCTAGTCTCTAGACAAGTTTAAACTGAAATTGAAACAGCAACTACAAAGGCGTTGTTGATGCATTTCCTTTATTGACTTTATTGTAAGCTTATTTACTGAAATTATATGGAGCAACATTTGTCCTGCAAGAAAACATGTCTATTTTCTTCGCTCTGCTCAGTTTCCACATTCATCTTTACCATTCATAGCAAATACAGCACGTTGCTTTTGTAAGGAGAAATCATACAAAAGAAAGCGAAAAACCGAGACCAAGTTCTAGCCTTGGGGTTGACGGTCATAAATGGCCATTTCAAATGTGAAAGTACAGAGAGCACCTCTGACTGCCAGAGACAACAGAAAGTTTCATAAGGTTGTTAATGCACAACAACTTAATGGTCAAGGGGGATGGGGATCATAACTTAAAAGTATCAACTTCAATACAGATAATTAAGTGAAATATGGTGGCCAGGCAAGTTTTCAAAAGCTCAGTAACAGAAGGACCCAGGTGTATGAAGCACATATCACACAGTACAACCTATACAGAGGGGACGAAAATATACTCGAGAATAAATCAAAAGAAAAAAACTGTAATCTGGTACATTTTGTGTAGTACTACACATCGATCACATGACAAGATGACACTCACAATATCAATGGCTTTTGGTTTATCTATACAATGTACAACTGTGTTGATTCCATGTTTTGAGCCCCAAGGGCTAAAGAGGCATACTTACAGTACATTATTAACAATGTCTTCCATGCAAATAAGTATTTTTAATACTTGTTATAAGCTTAATATTCATAAAACCTTGACCATAAAAGTAAGATACAGGGGGCATTACTGACAAAATGACAAATTTCTAGCAGAATTTTTTAACAGTACTTTGTAAGAAATATCTTTTTAAAAAATCAGCTTTACAGATACAAAGATTTTTTTTTTCTTCAACAAAACCTTGGGGCACGTGGTAGAATGAAATTAAACAAACAATGTCCTAGTAACATACTATACTGTACAATTTTCTTTTTTTTTTCCCCAAAAGAAATAAAAGAGAGAAATACAAAATAGGGATTTCTCCAACATGGTGCAGGGGCAAAAGTCCTGTCTAAAAAATAAAACAGGCATCTTCCCTGTGTCTCTTAATATTGCACTGGTTTCTTAAAGGGGCAGTGCATGAGAAATTCCTCTGATCCGTCAACTACATAATAAAGAGAGGAAAATCCAACGAACAGCTCCTTCAAAATTCAAAATACTTACCAATCAAAGTGATCATTTTACTTAAATAATATTTAAAGTCAAAGGTGGACTGTCATCAACTTCATTCTGACAATTTTAATATGATGAGAAATAGGGCCTATTCATTTTAGAGATCACTGCAAAATAAATAACACACAACCACATGATCGTAAGTACGCGTGTGTGTGTGAAGGGAGAATGATCAGTCACTGACTGAGGTTTTACAGATCTGGCTTATTCAAGCCGAGAGAAAAACAACATCTGCAGAAAGAAAAAGAGCCCTAAAAACGATGTGGCAAGCGGTTTCCACGAGAACCTTCACGGGCCAGAACGTTTACAAAAAGCCATTCAGTCTTTAAGAAATGGTGATTAGGTATTGCAGAGTCAGCTAAAATTAGCCATGAAAACAAATCTCTCCATGTAAAGTGATATAATAAGGCTTGTTCATTTAAATCCCATCTCCTTAAAAACACTGATATTTCTCAGGAAAAAGAAAAGCACAATTTCAATTTATTCAATTCAGATTTACAAAAGTCTTAATGCACGCAGCCCAGGAGATTGCCTCCCTTACTCTCTGCACATTAGCCCCACCCCTAACACACACACACACACATACACTTCCGAAATGCCAATGCTGAAATTAAAAACACGTCAGAACGGAAAAGCTCACAAATGTACAAAACACATCCACCTCTCCTCCACTCCCCCAACGCACACACACACAAACACACACACCTGAAGTGGCGGTGGTGCGGAGGAAACAGTCACTGAAGACCAAAGAGGAAAGGGGTGTTGAGGAGAGTTTGCATACTTGCAGAGAGTGACTGGAGTCTCAGCACTTGCAGTCACTGATTGTGTTACACAGAAAGAATAGCTGGTAAGCAGACTGACAGGCACTGCATGCAATGGGAGAGGTCAGGAGTGTATGTGTGTGAGGGGTGTGTTTGTGTGTGTGTGTGTGTGTGTGTAAAAAAGAGAAACAGAGGGAGACCATGTGTGAGTGAAATGTTAACTGTGTGTGTATGTAAGCGAGGGAGGGCTGTTTGGGTTTAGGTGTGATGGTAAAAGTTTATTTCTGTCCAGTAATGGACTGGGATATAGACCGAGGGGGGATCATGTCCAGCAGGTACTCGCGCTGTCTGTCCGCTAAACTCGATGACTTGTGACCTCCAACAGTGCCTGGACTCAGGTAAGCAATGTTAACTCCTACAGAGAGAGAGAGAGAGAGAGAGAGAAAGAAAAGAGAGAATAAAAATAAAGAGAGACAGAGATCGAACAGAGAGAGAGAGAGAGAGTGAAGAAAAAGACAGATAGACAGAGAGATAGAAAGACACAGAGAGAAGGAGAGTGTGTGAGTGAGATAGATAGAAAGAGAGAGAGAGAGAGAGAGAGAGAGAGTCAGTCACAGGATTTCACAGGCTGTAGTTCTGTGTTCTATGCTAATCAACACTAATACATTTTTGCTCTGTCGTCTGCGAGACCTCAGGCACCAAAAGACTGAATTTGTCAGCATAATGGTGGAAGTATGTGGTTGTTTAAACCTTGTATTATAGGGCCTTTGGGACGGATGAATGACAAAGGATAAAAAAAACATTATTAT
The DNA here is from genome assembly GCA_037974565.1 of Clupeocharax schoutedeni. NCBI lineage: Eukaryota > Metazoa > Chordata > Actinopteri > Characiformes > Alestidae > Clupeocharax > Clupeocharax schoutedeni. The sequence continues at coordinate 7,072,218 of JBBPDH010000007.1, forward strand.
GTTGGCTCTCTCACTTTTTTGAATATGAGTACAATTTTTAACATCCTGAGTATAGGACATAGATTAGCTAAAACCTTTGTGTTTTTGGTTGGATATCTACCTATAGATAAACAAATGTTTACTTATGAGATTCAGCTGCCTAACCTATACAACCCAGGTGAACTATTTTTCAGATCTACAAGCAGCAGTACAGTAGCAGTATCAGGACCTCAGGCTAACTTGCTGGTGGTATAAAACCACAAATTAAATGTCAACCTACCAGGGATGCTGTATAGCTGATGACGGCTGTCGTGCTGTGACCGGCTGGAGGAGCTGGAGCAGTGTTTGCTGGTAATGCCCATAATAGCAGTAGGCAGTGCGAGCTGAGAGGCCTGGGCAAAGTTGGACAGCACACCCCGCGCTGAGCCAGAGCTTGCAGAGGATGCACTGCGCTGCACAGATGCTTGAGACTGAGCAGTATGCGACTGGGATGCCTGAACAGCAATGCACAAGCACACACAAACAGGTTACTATTCATCTAACAAATATTTAATCTATACACATCTAAAAAGATACCTCACATTCAAAAAAATTCAAACATCAGGTGCACTTGATTGTGCAATGTCGACTTTTACAAGAACAAAAAAGCCAGGACTGCCACTCTGGGTGGGCACTTCACAGGTGGGCTGAACTGGTAGTAATTTAACCAGAACTAAGAGGCATCTTTTATGCTTGCAGATTATATGTGAAACATCCAAAGCTGGCTAGCTGTTTGTTAATGTTTCATGTTGTCACGACCGCTTCGCCTTCTTCTCACGTACATCGCTCCCGTTCCCCAGAGTATTAGTCCTGTCCGCTCGTGTCCCGATTCCTCTCCCTTTTCCCTTCTCCCCTCCTTCCCTGTACCCTTGTAGTCAGCGTGTTGTCGTTTGTAACCCTCCCGTCTAATGTTAGTCCACCTGCGTCTCATTCTTAGTCACGCCCCTCACCTGTTTCCCTTTCCCCTCCTTATTTAAACCCAGTCTGGCCCCGAGTCTAGTCATGCTGGTATTTTCGTTTCTTGAAGTGTGTTTCCCATGTTTGATTTCTGCTGTGCTTCCATGTTTGTGTTTGTCTCTCTCTGTTGCAGACCCGTGC
>JBBPDH010000007.1:7076662-7103294 GCA_037974565.1 Clupeocharax schoutedeni
GATAGAGAGAGAGAGAAAAATAGATTGGGAGAGAGAAAGACATAGAGAAAGATGGGGAGTGGGTAGAAAGAGAGGAAGAGAGAGGGAGAAAGAGGGAAAGTGAGAGAGAGACAGAGAGAGACAGAGGGAGAGAGACAAGAAAAGAGAGACAGCGACACAGAGAGAAAGACATTTTAAAATTACACAATATGTCAAAGTTGGCTGACATCTGCTCACAGTGTTGCCTCTGAAACCAAAGGAAATAATTGGGAGTTTGTCCTCACTTTTCTGCAGTAACAGACTCTACTCCTCTGGGAAGGCTCTACACTAGCAGTTGGAACATTGTTGTGAGGATATGACTGATTTCAGTCACAAGGGCATAAATGAGGTCAGCTACTGAAGTTAAATAATTAGTTCTGGTTCAGAAACACCACTCTAAGTTGTTTCAAAGGTGCTGGATGGAGCTCCAACGCTCTGGAGAGAACATTTCCACTGATCCACAGCACAGTGCTAGGGGGCTTTATACCCCTCTAGCCAACGTATATAGCTGAATATCCTAATTTGAAGGACTGATCTGCTAAATAACCAGCTAACAAATAAACCAGCATTTCACAGTTTTATCTACTCAAAAATAAGCCAAACACTCAGATTCCAAACCATATTTGTCTAATCCTTAGAACCCAGAGTGTAGTACAATCTGATTTTAAGAAAGAAAAAGATGTAAGACAGTGTAAAACTGGTGTTTGCTCTCCTATGCGCTCGCTGTTTGTTACATATTTCCATGGCGCTCTCCGGACCCCCTTCCTTTGTGGGTTTTCACCACACATTTGTGGACAGAGACTACGCTGAAAGTTCTTCCAGGTTCAAAGACCTTGTGTTTTCTAAAGACAATTTGTTTCTAAAACCTAAAATAAAAGAAATTTGATTTTTGTTCTTTATATGCGTTTGCATGTGACGCAATTTCAAAAACCTAGTAGCGGTTATCATTATTACATGCATTTAAATTGCAATACTTTTGGTTTTTCATGACACAGGAAGACCAAACAAAGCTCAGCCTGATGTCTGACACCTCTAGCATCAACATAAATTGGGGGATCTTCCATTTAAAGTGTTGTTTTGATGCGTGAGATCAATTTACTATTTATTGTTTCTGGCATGGATCCGTGCCACTCACGTTTTAAGTGTTAAGTATTTAGAAGGTGAAGTTATAAGAAGGAATGCAGTTTAACACATTGGTTGTCAATACTTGCCAGGCATGTACCCATCTAAAACCCAGCATAGATAAGGTGTGCCCCGGGACTATTAGAGGCCTAGTTAGAATCTGATGAACACAAAGTCACAGGTTTAAATTCCCTCACTTTCACTTTTCTGTCCTTGAGCAAGACAATTAACCCTTAGTTGTTCCAGGGGGATAAGCCAAATGCCCCATTTACCCTGCCAGACACAGGTTTGATTCCCAGCCATGTCATGTGTTGTGCATGAGCCAAAACATTCATTCGGATGCATTCTCACTGGAAGACAGCAGGATCCTTCTCGTCCTTCATTATGTGACATACCGTCATGCTGAGCTCTTAACATTCTCCATTGAGCACACTGAGACACTTCGCTGGTATGTGAACAGTAATACAGAAAGATTGAACAGATTGGTGGTACTTGCCAACAGGGTAGAGACTGCTGGCTATGACTAAACAGAGGGGGAAAAATGAGGAGAGAAACGATAATGCTCATTTTCATCACTTTTCTTATGTATATGGGACTGTAATAAATCCAAAAGATATAAAAACCACATAAAACACTAAGCTGAACACTTAACTAAGGGGTCTCCTCTCTGACACACACATTCACAAGAGTACTGAGGAAGGCTTGCCTTAGCACTAAAGCAAAAAAACCCCAAAAAAAACAGTTCACTGCAAAGAAACAGGAAATAATAAATGACCTTTATGGCAATTGAGGTACATTCATCGTATTCATTGTATCTACGTGTACTCATGTGAGCACATATACTGATAAAGAGAGAGAGAGCGAGAGAGAGAGAGAGAGAGAAACAGGGGAGGTGGGGCAGGGCTCAGGCAGAGGTCAATTTAGTCTCATAGCTTTCCTTTAAGCTGAGCTATTGTGTAACAAAGCAGCCCATGACATGGGGAAAAAACACACACACACACACTGTCCTGCCCAAGTACAGGACAGAACAGCAAGCCACAGTTAAAGGGAGCAAACCAGCCACCCATCTTGAGGATCCGCTTATTGTTCAACCATTCACATTTCGATGTACACGTTTGCCAGATGCTGAGTAACATCCAGTTCAATCATATAACATATGTATATGAATGTAGTGTTAGGAGTCTTGCCAAAGGATGCCTAGCTGGGTGAGTTCTGAATGGAGGGCAGGAGTATTACCAACTACACAAACTCCCATTCAGCAAAAGACACATCAAGAGCCTAGGAGCGGCTGATGCTCCTCAGAATGTTTCATACATTCATTAACCTTTAACGCTGATAGTCAAGAGCTACACACTCTCTGCATGGGTGCCACTTCAGAGCAACACAGCTGGGGCAGGTGAGTTAAAACAAGTGTGAAGAGGGCACAATGTATTCACTGTTGTTTCTTTTCATTGCGAGTACATTAAATCCAGTAATGATGAGAAAGCCTCTTCCTCACTACTTTCAACCACAAGCCCATTAATTCAAAATGAAATCCAATTGAACAGAAGCAAGGGCGGGGGTTAGGCAGGGTGATGAGGAGCATGGAGGAAGTGTAATCTGATCACATTACAATAAGAACATAAACGGACATCTGATTATATATATATATATATATATATGTATATATACAAACACACACACACTTGAATATAGAAGACCAGTCACCAAGCCAATCTTGATCTGGCATGAGCACCAGATTTCAACTGATCTCATCACTATTTACCAAATCATACACACCCACATCAGGACTGCATAATTAATCGTTAATTATTATTGCAATACCAGAATCTTTGCGATACTGATACAGCAGGTGGCATCAACATGCAAATGAACCCTAACTAATCACACATTTTTTGTGTGTGCTCTGAACACCATGGCCAGCTCCAGATGACCTCCTGTGCATGTGTTGATGAGTCAAGGTTTTCAGATGATCCACTAAACATTAAAACACTTGTTTCTAGATAGCAGCTGACTCTTATTTCTGCAGGAGTGTCTTTAGACTCTAGTCTATCAGCACTAGCTTGGGATGTGCTTTCAGTTAGCAACAAGTCACTCTGGATAAGAATGTCCACCAAATGCCATCTGTGTGAATGTGTCACGTTTATCGACGCATTCTAATGAATTGCAAGGCGACCGAGGCATAAAACAGTCGCAATATGTTACTTTCTTGATATTGTTCTGACCAATACATACACACATACACATATCAGCAGACTGACATAGGCAGGCTAATAGATTGGAGTACAAAAAACGGAGGAGTGAATCTCTGCACTGTTTTATTACACACACACACACACAGACACACAGACACACAGACACACAGACACATAGACACATAGACACATAGACACACACACACACACACACACACACACACACACACACACACACACACACACACACACACACCTCTGCTGCTGCCTACATCTGAGCAGGCAGACTTCCCCAGAGAGGATCTCACCTGAAGACAAACGACAGGGAAAGACACCAAGGATGGATAGAAGTGAAGAAGGGAATGGCCATGTAAAACATGTACTATTGGGAGGGAGGGAGAAAGAGAGAGAGAGACAGAGAGAGAGAGAGAGAGAGAGAGAGAGGCGTGCTCATCACGCAGCTTTGCACGTCTGTCTCCATACTACAACACTTAAGCACAGGTCTTCATCAAACAAGGCAACAACTCCGGCCCAGGGGTTGCCATGGCAACCAGTACGTCTATTTTTAGACAGTACCACTAATCAATTTAATTTCTGCGGTAGCCCAAGGCAAACACAGAGGGATGGAGAGACTGGCCTTGGACAGAAAGAGCAAGAGATGGAAATAGAGATGAAGATGAAGAATTAGAAACGATACGCGACATGAAGAAAGCTGGAGCTCGGAAAGGGTTAAAAAAAAAAAGAGAGAAAGAGAGTTCCCAAAAACAAAAGCGGGGCATTCAGTCCAAGGCTCGGAGACGCATGGAGCTGCGGAGCCCAGGCCTTCAGCTGCAAACTGACAACACAGCAAACGTGCAAATTAAAGCTGCACAATACACTATTAGCTGCTATTGCGATGTTGGCCCTTGCAATACCAATATCGCAGACTATGTAAAATGCAAATGAGGCCTCATTTTTCAATCCATAAATGTTTTATTGTATCCCGAAAGCATCCTACACAACCTGATAAACTAGATGAGATTCTTGGAGTGTTTAGGTGTACAAAGTCATTTGCTTGATCCATTGTGCGCAAGTCCTTAATAAAAATAAACAAACATACAAACAAATATATAAACAAAGCAGTTTTTTAATTAGAATAACATCTAGGATTCACTAACCGGTCTTGGGGATGTAACAATGCACTGAAACACTGTGATATCCCAAAGAAATGCAAACAATAAAACAATGAATCACTCAAATGCCTCTTTCCTCCTGCCTCCCACCTCTAATCCCCATCTTCATTTGAGATTGTCATGACTTTACAATATTTTATATATTTATATATCTAACAATATTATTATATATAGTAATAAACATTTTCCTAATTAAAGAATCTGATGTATTATGTAGAGCTGGGCTTATATGATGTCCGTATCAGGTCCGATATAGCCGCAAATCCGATGTCGGATATCAGTGGGGAAGCCCCTATCTTTATATTCCAATTTGCAGCTTGCACTGGACCTTAACTGTCACTGCCCCCATATCATGAACCTGAGGCAACTTCAGTCTTAGGAAAATGTCTCATTTGGAGATGAAAACGCCGAAAAGCAAGACGGTTGCTTGCAATGTGTGCAAAGCCAGTGTGCCGAAGGGTGGAAGTACGGTTGTGTCGTACCATACAACATATATTTAAATGTGCTGTTTTTTATGACATCACAAAACTATGATTTAAAAATGTATCTTCCATTTATTTGAATGGGGGAGTGGAGTCCCATTTTTATGAATGGGGCGGTAGAGGTTCAACTTTTTTTAAATTCTGGGAAAGTGATAATATTATGAGCCCTTTTATGTCATCAAAGGCATCGCAATCACAATATGTGGCAGTAAACTTTCAATACTGATGTGCTGCCCATAGGCTCTAGTCTCTAGTAGATGCATGAATGACATTGCATTTAAATTATGTTTGCAATGGTATTGATAACAGAATCAAAGCGACTGATGGGCTGAGTGGATTGTAACACGTCTAATATACAATATGCACAAAATTTCTAGTCAACCATTTAGATGCTTCACAACTCATATTCCCTCTGGATCACAAAAACAGTTTAGGTTCTAATCTGGGTAACACAGACCAGGTGCCTTTTATGAAAGGGGACTGATATCTTTGGCAGTGGAATAAACAGTTGTTTGGCAAACAAGCCTCACAGTTCTGGTTCTGTTTGTGTCCAATGGCCTAAGGTAGCCTTGTCATTCTGGTGTGCAGCAGCGCATTAGGCAGGCCACTGTGGGCCTGGGCTCCAAAATGGGCCTCCTGTTTTCGATTAAGCGTGCGAGAGAGCGAGAGGGATTAGGACTGATCCCAGACACTGGAGTGGTGGGGGTGAAGAGGGGTCATATGATCAACTGTAAGTTTACACTTGAGGACTGTGTGTGCGTGTGTGTGTGTGTGTACGCATGCACGGTGGAAGTGGAACAGCTGTATGTGTCCTGTATGAGCAATGATCAAATGTGGCACATTCCAATGACATGAGAGACTCTGGCTTTAAACCCCAGTTCAAGTAGGCAGAGGGAGAAAAGGAGAAAAGGGGGGGCGGGAAAGAAAGAGAGGGAGAAATCCCTGCTGTCACTACGTTGCTTGCGCTCCTGTTCCTTTAAGACCCGCCATTCACTAGTCTTTGTCTTTTCATACCCACAGTGCCAAGCACAGTCAAAAACACACGGTCCAGTTCAGGCCGGTTTCTAACCTCAGGACATGGAATTATCCCTTGACATAGCCATTAGTGGTCAGGACATTGCTCATACACACACACACACATGCATACACACATCTGTGTGCATTAAGGGTAAAATAAAATTGGAACTGGCCCTTTAAGGAAAACCTCAGAGCTAAACTTTAGCCCTCAGGGCAGCCCATAGCTTAGGCAGCAGCTTATGTTTCAGAAAAAATAAAATAAAAACTACAGTCTGATATGGTGAGAAGGAGTGGACGTTTTGATTTAAAATTCATTTAAAGTCAATATGTTAAATAAAATCATCTTAAAACAAAATCTCAGACTTCAAGGCAACCACCAAAAATCTCAAAGCACTTCATATATAGTACCAAGCATTAAGGCATCTTAGGTTACACACTTGCTGATGTCAGTCAAACAGATATTTATGCTAGCTGCTATAAATCTAACTAATGGGATCTATCAATGATCATTCTGAGGCTGTAAATGTAATTACTCTGTTCTTTTTTCGGACCTTTTCGTACATGGAATTTAACAAAGGAAGCTTTGTTTACAACATGCTATCCATAACGTACTATCTCTGCACAGTTTTAAACTACCAGTCAGTATGTGGGGTTATTCTATTGGATTATGTATTGTATAACAAAGTGGGCATTCACAAAAGAAGATTTTCATGCAGTTCACCTAGAGCATTAGATCCACTGCACAGCAGTTTCACTCATGCACATCTCTGGCATTTTTCAACAGCATGCATTTAACAACACAATAGCCTTCCTTCCAGGCACTGCCATACACACAAACACACATACGAAATCTGTAGGTGTGATCTCAACTTGGTCACAATGTTTTTTCCTGACATCTGTTAAGTCCTGACATCTGTTGACAAAAAACCTATATATAGATAGATATATAGATAGATTAAAACTGGATTAGTCCCTCTGGAAGACTCTTCTGGTAAAATCTTTTATAACAACGATTGATAGTGTATGTTTCTCACATGAGTGGCAGCTCAAAAAGACAGAAGATATAATTCAGCATAAATAAAGGATTGAGTTCTGTGATTTCATTGAAATACACACAAAGGTTGAGTACAGGTCAAAATATTAAGAAAAAAACAAATACCATCAAAACTGTACTAAACGGAACCAATGATGAACAACTGAGTTGGTTAAACTGCTAATGATTCCGACACTATGCTCAGAAAATCATATTGCGTCACAATTTATCACAATATCAATAAATATCAACGTATTTCCCAGTCCTAGGCTCAACTATTCAAATTACACTCATAGGTCTCAAGATTTACTTCATTTAGGGCACCAAGCTTGCACCAGAAAATATGTTTAGAACAACTGAAAATCCAGTCTGTCTGATTCCTAAAAAGCAGGTGGTATGAAGAGAAATGAAATGTCACTTGTTTGGGAACTTCCCAGTGAGAACTGAATGTTTAAACCACAGAGTTAAAGACTCAACCACCCAATGATGCTACAAATATTGTGCATAATGATACAGCTGCTTTCTGTTTATGTTCTACTTTATAGTGGGAGCTAATAGCAGACTTGCCTCCCAGATCAAATTGAGAACAAGAGAAGAGCTCAGACTTGTCCTGTAGAAGCAGTCGGTGTGAGGAGAAACTAGGCTCTTCGCTTCTCCTCAACTTGGTCTGCAATATAACCTGGATGCTGACTCAGCTGCCTAAAGCCAAACTGTTCGAAATACAGTTTTATTTAAAACTTTATTAGATACACCTGAGAAAGTTTTATTTTAGCCGAGCAAATAGTGGTTGTATGTATGCCCATGTGCTTGTTTAAATAATTCCCAGGCCTCTTTTCATGGAAACCCAGTATTACATTGTAATTCCCATCAAATACCTCAAATACCCGATTCGTCTCTGTTGATACTTCATTAGACGAGTTTAACAAATCCATTAAAAGACTGGATGAACTGGAACTGAACCTGTGTTCTTCAAACCAGCTCACAATACTTCAAGTACTTTCTAGAAATTTGTTTCTAGAAAGTACTTGAGGTATTGTGAGCTGATTGAAATTATTAAACACTTTCTTGTTTGTTTGGATTTATTCTTATGTATTTGCAGAATAGCAGAAAGTCCCTAACTGCTCAGATAAATGGCTTTAAACAATTTACACAGGAGCCTAAGACTTTTACACAGTACTGTATATATAATCACACATTCACTGCTCATTTCCACACCAAGATTGCATTGCAAAACAATTTTAGAAAAGAGCGAATAACTCCGGCTGCTCCTCCAGCTCTGGAGAAGTTGCCAGGTTTAAAAGCACAGCAGATGCAAAAGTCATATCCAGGCCTTTGTGTTCACTCAGGGGTGGGTGCACCCTGAGATTTGCCCACCAGCAGAAGCAGCAACGGCACTGTAAGGTGTAGTAAGAGCTAAGCAGCAGTAAGACTGCAGAGTATGAACAAATCTCCAAATCCAGTCTACAAAATCCGTCCTCCCCTTAGGGGGGCTTCAAACCTTTGGACAGAATTTAGCCTCAGTATGACACAAGGTCCATTTTCAGAAACAGCAACAACAACAATAAGCAAGCAAAGTGAAGAAAAAGTAAAGTGTGAAGGAGGTGCTATTTGCTGTGAAAGACGTGTTAAAATCAGTGCCAGGCCACTTTTCCTGCCAGCCTGCTTCCTTCCAACGATCAAGCCCACCATCACCATCGCAGTGATAAATAGGACATTACAAGGTAGCCATTTGCATGCTCTCGAAACAAGTTGAGGGTGAACACGTCTCCACTTACGTAAATGGCTGATGGTGTGATCTCTCTATTTCATCCCACAGCTCTGAGCCCCGAGGTCTGCCATCCACAACTTAACACACATCTCAGAGAATCAAAGTTACATTGTAATAAATATGTACACTCTCGTTTTGACTGGAGTCCTAATTTGGCCACACATGCACACATTTATATATATTTATACACACACACACACACACTCGGTCGTGTTTACTGCTACTGTACTTACGCAGCAGGGAGAGAGGGGCTCTTTTTTGTAACCAATCTGGGTTTAACCCCGAGAGACACAAAAAGAAACAATGTTGCGCCGCTCCGGAGGGTTCAAAGCGTTCCAGTGTCAGAAATTTGTTACAAAACTTGCAAGCACAAGAATCAAAAGAAGAAAAAATAAATACATTTACATACTCGCATAAGCAGGGCGACCGGGTCTATTTAGTTCAGCAAGCTTGTCAACAGCGCTCTTTTAAGAAACTAAAAGAAAAAATATCTCAATCTGTGAAAAAATATCCCGTTACGACGTGCGTTAAGTGTTAATCACGCATGTCCGTCGCGTACACTCTGGAAACGTGCTTTTTAAAGAGTGGTTTCTTTCTCTTTCTGATTATTTAAATTATTATTGTTATTACTATGGTCGGCTCCAGTCTATACGGGCCGCGGCCGCATCCTCGGTCTCACCTTCTTCGCCTTCAGCCCGCAGGTTGCTCTCTCTCGGGTTGCGTGTGGGGATGCTGAGACGCTGCCGTTACCTCCGGCCACTCGCAGTCCCAGGCACCGGCGAGCCGCGGAGGAGCCGATTGGCCCCGAACGGGAACTAGGTCCCGCCCCACGGCTCTATGACTGGCTGGATGCTGTGACGAGCTCACGTCCCTGTTTATTGTCGTCTCGGCTCGGAGGGGGAGGAGGCAGTCGGAGGGAAGATGTGAATGGGGCCGCCGTGGATGAAGTGTTTTAAGGGACCATGGACTAGACCGTGGGTTTGTGGTCCTGACTAATGGTTCAGCACAGTTCTGTCGCGCCTGATTAATATACTTCACCGGGAGGTACAGTATATAGACAAAAGTACTGGGACGCTTGACCATTACATCAATTAGGACTATATTGACATTGCATTCAAAAACATAGATTTGGTCGCCCCTTCGCAATTATAACAACTCCCACTCTTCTTGGAAGACTGCTTCTGCGCTATGGGTTCATGGTTCTGACTAATAGCCTCTGGTTGGTACTTCAGAGTTATCCACTGACCCTCACTGCTTTCCACAAGGGCCCCTAAAGAATGAATGAGAATGAAGACTTCTAGGGGATTACGAGAGGAGCGCTTGTTCATGGCTGATCCTCATGAATACTCCTTTCAAAAAAGTGGCAATTTAATTGGGAAAACACATACATACACTGTGGGCAAGCCTGACCATTACACCAACAGGGACTTTAATGACAGTGCATTCAGATAATTAGACTTTAATATGGACTTGGCCCCTCCTTTATTTCTATAACAGCTTCCACTTTGCTTGGAAGGCTTCCATGAGATTTTGTTGGAAATTTAAGCCTACTCTGTCTGCAGAGCACTTATGAGGTCAGGAGCAGATATTGGACAAGAAGGCCTGGCTGCTGCCACATAAGTTCCGCATGAATGCCAGGATCCAAGGTTTCCCAGCAGAACATTGCCCAAAGCATCAAACTGCCTTTGCCAGCCTGAGTCCATCCTGGTGCCAAGGCTTCCCCATGTAAGCAACTCACACACCAAGCCATCAACATGCTATAGAAATCATGAATTCACTCTTTTCCATTGCCTTACTACCCAGTTCTCATGCTCAAAATAACCTAGAAATTTAGTTGATTTCAACAAGGAACAAACTGTATTTATCAGAGCAACAGCTCTAGCAGAAATATTTTTCAACCAGACACAGTACTTCTCATCTTCCAACCATCACTCATTGAACTGTGCTATAGGCAGGGACATGTGCTGGTTTAAGCACAAAGGTACAGATATCCTTGCTTCATTTCACCCTAGAATTAATTGAATGCTACCCAGTTTAAATTCCACTCTTTAATACTTTAAGGCCTTCGAAAACATCAAACATTTTAATACTTTTTCAAGGATGCCGCAGTGAAGGGTCAGCGTGGGCACTCTGACTGGTCTGTGGCTACAGCGGCCCATACACAGCAAGCTGTGACGCACTGTTCCTGAAACCTTCGCATGAAAGCCAGCATTACAGTAGCTCTTCTCTGGGATCAGACCAAATGGTCTGTATACTGAGAACACCCCACAAAACCAGATGTCTTGGAGATGCTCCGTCTCAAGAGTTGATTGTTCACTTTCTGCCTAATATATCCCACCCCCTTTGACAGGTGCTCTTGTAATAAGTTAAGTTCTATTCCCTTAACCTGACACGGGTTTTATTGTTATAGCTAATCAGTGTAGACCGCAGTGCTAAATGTTGGCCCTTTTGAATAAGTACCTAATAAACAATACCTTTACTAAAACACAAAGTAATTACAACCCTGTTAGAGAAAAAGATCACTTTATTTTAAAAGTTAAGCATTAGGCATACCAAAAGTAAAACATTTAAAAGTAACATACATATAAAATAAGCCACATAGGTGGCCTATGAAACAAAACATAAATGTGGACAGAAAATATTTACAACAGAAAATCTGATTACAATACTGGATAACAGGGAATACTTGTACATGAAATTCCAAACCAAATACAAACACAGTATGACAAGCTTACTAAATGCTTAAAACCAGTGTTCAACAGCACTGCCAATCAGCCTCACACCAGGCTGAAATGGATCTGCCTAATTGCTGACCTCCCTTGCAGCCAGTGCCATGGAACTCCAAACCTGTTGATTAGCAGTCGAGTTGACTGCAGTTGGTGTAAAGTGTGGGTGTCTGAGCTAAATGCATGTGCAGTCAAGGTGTCAATCATAAATCAACACTATGCTATTAGGAACAGGCAACACTGTTCTGGGCTGGTAGGAAAAGCATAAGCCACTGTATTGGTAGAGTGTAGTATGAGAGTAAAGCTCTGCTATGTAGTGTGGATAATACAACAATACTGCTAGACTGGTGGATTTCATTGTTACTCTGGAGTGTTCGGATGAAGTGAGTGTATTACAAATGCATAAAAGGCAATCAGGTCTAAGAAAAGTAAATGGCGTGACTCAATAAACCAATACATATAACTCGTTGCATACAAACAGGACAGGTACAATAAAAATTACAAGTTTATAAAGAAGATTGATTGTCCCTTTATAAGAGTATAATAACTTAATAGAAGATTAAGATATATGTGACATAAAGTGATTGAGAATTTAGGGTCAACACTAATTAGAATTCTGGGATTTTACAAAATATACCCCAGCCATGCTGCTGCAAGGTCTTACCCCTCTGTAACACAAAATGATTGCATAGTTCCCAAGTACAGCCTAACCAAAAGAATTTTTCAAATATATAACACCGCTCATATTTATATAACATAGTTATAAGTGAAGTAACTGAACTTATACAGCTATTTATATGAACTACCATTGCTTGTATATTTGGTATGATATTATATGAAGTTATTCTAAAGTTAAGTTTTCTTAAAAACATTTTTTACATTTTGAACCCCTAATATAGTGCAATTTACACCTGGGGAATTATGTGAAAACGAACTGTTAGTGTATAGTGCTAAATGACCTGACCGTGTCTGTTCCACATCACTTTTTGAAGAATTTCTTGTTGAGGAGGAAGATAAGGAGATTGACATTCACTTTGGCCTTATCAAACATCTTCATCACAGCAACACCTTCATACTGGAGCTGCAGCAAGTCCTACAAACACAATAACAGTTTCTCAAGGGGCAAAAATATCCAGAGTGAAACATGTTTACTTTACATTACAAGCTTTACAAGATTCTTATCCTGTGGTTATAAATTAAAAAATCAGAGGTTCAGACACAGGGGGTGTTAATGGTGCTGCAGCATCCACCAGATTTCAGGGCTACATTACTGAAAAAATGGTTTAAAAATAAATATAAAAACTGACCTTTAAAACAACTTGAATGTGCAGGTTGTAGTTTGTGTTTTTATTTTTTTTTTATTGGTTATGCATTTTCATAATCTGCTGTAGCCATAAACTGTTTAAATTAATATTGTCTTTTCATCACAGCAAACTGTATCAGATCCCTCACTCCTGTTTGGGGCATGTGGCTGAACCACAAGCAGCTTGAGGGTTTTGGAATGAAATAGTATTCAGAGTTATAGATTTGTTCTGCATCCAAAGCAGTCAAGTTTGTTTAAATAGAAAAAAAAATAAAATGTAAGAATGTCCCACGTTTTTAATTATTATATTTTTCAACCATTGTCTCGTGCTGTGTGCATTTGAGAGTTGCATCAGAGTGTGACACTATGGGCATGACAATTGGTTACTGTGCCACAAACAATTTGATTGGTTACCAGTCTGATAATCTGCATAAAATTAAACCAGAAAGAAAAAGCGAGCAGGGTGCCTAGAGATCTGATGTGTCGGTTGTGTGTACTGTAATCTCCAGCCACATCATAGTGCTTTTTGACCGGGGTTATTTCATGCAAATTATTCAAAAACATTAAAATGGGGGGCAAATCTTTTTGCATATCACATTAAAAAAGTGTTTTGTGTGTGTAATTCTGGCAATTACCTGGTATTTCAAGGGGAAGCGCTCCATGTCCACTCCTAAAAATCGAGCCTTAACCAGGAAGGTACCTCCTTCTTCACTGGGAATAATGTCAAAAATGACATTCTTAAACCTGCACATAGGACAGAGCAAGACAGACAAGCATTTGAGGGCTGCCAGCTTTCTCAAAGGGTGTGTAGATTTAGGATAAAATCTGTCAGAGCAGAGATTTAGGCCTTTTCTATAAGCTGAAGCTATGTGAAGCCATTTTCACTCTGAATTTATTATAGAGGTTTCTTTCTGTCAATAACATGTGTAACAACTGCACAAACTCAGGATTTAAGACAGATAAAGAACAAATGTGTGTGTCTGCGCTCATGGGTTCCTACTGTGTAATAGGCAGGTCTTCTATCTCCAGCAGGACTCCCTTCTCATGGAGCCTGGCAGCAGTGTAGGTGAGTGTGAGCTGTTTGCTCTTCTTCCCTTTACTGTCAGCTGCCTTTTTGCCATTCATCTGACTGAAGGCCAGAGTACACAGAGAAATCAGCACAGAGATCTTCGCCACACAAACTCACCATGTGTTACACATTTCTGTGCTTGTGGTTTTCTTGAGGGTTACTGAGTATACCAGTATGTGTGTGCGCATGCATTACCTGGCAGTAAGGTTGCGCAGGCATGTGGAGATGTATTGGCTGTAGTAGTCAACTTGCTCAGAGTGGAACGAGCTCTTGCAGTTCAGGCTGTGCAACGTTTGTTTGAGCTTCACTAGCTCAGCCTGGCGCCTCTGCCGGTACAGACGCTGGTGACGGATATCCTACAGGGGAGAAAAGTGTGTGAATAGGACACACAGACAGTGCACAAAAATAAAAAGAAAGGACACCATCTTCAGCTACTCACATAAATACGCTTATGCAAAAGAAATATAAACCTTTGAAAGGGAATGGGAGTGTATTTGTTTACCTTGGCAATGAGCTGTAGGATCTGAGTCTCAGAGTCTGGCGGTGTGAGCACTCCCAGAACCTCCAGCCTCCTTAGGCTGCGCTGGATCTTACGCTTTTTCTCCTCCAGAGTCAGGTTGCTGTCGGCAATCAGAGATTGATTCCTCTTCATTTTTTCTGGGGTACGAGCATCCCGCTCTGCCCTGCAGTGCATCATCCAGCCATGCTGCACCTCCTAAACACATGCACACACAAAATGTGCTTGGACAATTTTGCCTTCTACTCACATGTGAGTACTGAGAGCATGGATGAAAAGACAGCAAGAGAGAGAAATGTGAGGGAGAGGCTGAGCAGCAAGCTGTGATCTGTGTACCTGATCCTGAGAAACAGAGGATCGCAGAACCTCACTCAGTGTGTCCCCAGGCTGGGTTCTGATCACATCGATTATCAGTTGCTTGGTGCTGGAAAACAGCAAAGATTAAAAAAACAAACAAAAAAAACCATACCTGACACTGTCAGCCTAGCACTGTGTACTACCCACACTTTGTAGTTTGTCTCTTCAAGACAGTAGGGACTGATAACCCCTCAGCCTTACCTGAGCAGAATGCCTCGGGCATCAGGTTTGTCATCTGTGCTTTTAAAGATGTCAAAGTTGTTGGTGAGCGTCAGGGATACTTCCAACTTGTTGTACTGCTCCAGGTTTGGGTCTGCAGTGTTGATAACACCTTCTCCTGTGGTGCCATTAAAAACAGAAGTTTCAAACAGGTGAAACGTATATGAATCATACACAGTACATTCTTATGCACTTTAAATGCCTTCAAACGTCTGCAGTAGTTTAATTGGTTCTTTAAATATCATCAATTGCCATGTTTAAGGTGCACTATTAAGAAGCAGTGAAAGAATATTGAGATTTGCAAAAAGGTTAAGCTATTCTGAGAACAGTGGCATGAAAATAAGGTTAGGGTGGATTTCTGAGGACAGACTGACCGACGAGGGCTTGCACAGAGGGCACCTTGCCCAGGTCCCTCAGCAACAGGAGGAGAGGGTCATATTGTTCGGGACACAGTGCGTCCTGGTGCTCCAGCAGTAGCTACATTCGGACACAGGAACAATCACAGAAGTTAGTTATTCTACAGGGTGGGCCATTTATTTGGATACACCTTCATAAAATGGGAATGGTTGGTGATATTAACTTCCTGTTTGTGGCACATTAGTATATGTGAAGGGGCAAACTTTTCAAGATGGGTGGTGACCATGATGTTCCATGTATTTTTTGCAGATATGGAATACATTTATGGAACAGAAATAAAGGCAGGCCCTATGACAGGACACCAAAAAAAATGCACAAAAAGTATGTGAATGATGAGCAAGTAGGAAAGGTTCATACTTTGTGCGTGTTGATAAGCTCGCCAATAGAAATGTAGATGACTGGCTTGTTGAGGATGACCATCTCGGAGTATTCGTCAATGTTAAAGCGCTCCTCAGGCTCTGGAACATCACACACTGCATGCAGGAACCTCCTGTGAGAAGAAAAAAGCTGCTCCAGACACTAGGCCCAAAGATCCTACTTAAATCATACAAGTTTTAAACTTTTAACATGTGAAAATATGTTTTACTGTCAAACACTTCACCTGAATTTCATGTGTGTGAGAGTAATGTAGTCATTGAGGGCACGCAAATGCACAGAATCCCCATGGAAGTGTTTGTGCGCTGCACTGTGCTGCAGGATTCGGGCAATGGAGCCAAGCGTTCGCCGTTGGTCAGGCAGAAGAGCAGAACCCACCCCAAACTCAACCACATCAAAGCCATCTGGAGCCACCACTGCCGGATTCATGTAGCGGTAGTACACAAGATTCCCTACAATCTGACCACACCAAAACAATCATAACCCATGCACACCACCAAAATAATGACCAAACTATAATACAAATCCAGATTGTTGCAGAGATACTTAAAAATAGGAGGAAAAGATGACCTTGTTTACCTTATACAGATCGTCCTCACTGGCCTGAGGAAACTTTTCATGCAGAGAATCTCTCAGAACCTTGGCAGTGTAGCGCAATCCATAGCTAACAGACAGAGAAAATCATGAGTACTTTGTGTTGCATCTTCCATTGACTAACAAGAAGTGATATGCTAACAACAAAACAATTATCATACTTATGGTTACATTGATTCTCTAAGGAAAGTCTCAGTGCCTTGCCCCAGCACTGTATTATATGAACAAAAGTAACCGGATGCCTGACCATTACACCAACAGGCACTTTAATGACACCTCATTTCTATATAGAGACATAGAGAGACTGAGGGTAACAACTAGGTTCAGCGTGAATGCAAATAACTTTAGTGTTGTATCTGATTTGATTAATGTTTAAGTTTTACAAGAAATATTTGAACTGAAGCCGTGTAACAGCTGTGTTAAAGGGAGCACTGCTGTTAAAAAACATCTTATTTCTTTCATCTTAAGTGTTTGCAAACCAAATGTTATTTCACTTTTGTTGAGATCACTACTTTAAATCACATTGTTTTATGTTAAATTAAATAATTGATTCACTTATTTTTAATTACAGAAACCATGGAATTAATTGACATAAAAATAAAAATCATCATTGCCCAGCATTAGTTTATATACATACGGCAGTTTATGAAGGTTGCTGGTGATGGCGTGCAGCACACGGTCAGTCAAATTCTTCAGGTTAGTGATGGCAATGTTTAAACGCTGCTGTACCTCTGGGTGGTTCAAAGCTTGCTCTGCACTCACATCATATGGCAGGGAGCTGAACATACACAACATTAATACACATGACTTACTATAATAGTATCATGCAATTTAATCTGTGAATACTGCATGTCACAAATGTGAATCTACACCTGCACCCAATACTGACCTCTTGTGGCCAGTCTGGCTCTCAGTCTGGTTGATCCAGCTTTTGTAGATGTCCACAGGATCAGTACGGATGCTGAGCGTGCGGTCCTGCAGAATCTCTCGCACTGCCGGCCCAAGGATCTCCCTCAGCGCATTCTGACCACGAGCATGACGGTAGAAACTTACCAGCATCTTTATGACGGTTGGGTTCCCGGTCACCACCTCCTGAGGCTGGTCCACCTTCATTCTATCACACATACACATTCACTAGGGCACATGTAATATAACAAACCTCTAATACTCAAACAACACATTAAGACACTGCAAGAACTTACATTCATGTTACCGAAGATAATATGAGTGTGTGTCTATGCATATGTATTTATGAACTGTACTTGATCTCGTGGCGCAGGGCTGCAGTAAAGAGCTGCAGTAGTAGATAGGCTTCTCTACAGTCAGAGCCGTAGTTAAAGAGAGTGAAGATGACCGTCTCCATAAAACGTGTGCTTTTATTTTGTGGCATCAGGAAGATGAGCTGGGCCAGGTACGAAGGCTGCGTCTAAGCAAACATTTACATGTACTTTTAGTTACTGTGCATGAAGTAGTATACACACAAAATTGACCTGAACATACTTCTGTATTAAGTACGACTTTAAACAACATAGTGTTAATACAAAAAATCTGTGTAAAGGACCGTATCCAAAACTAGAGGAGTGTGTATACCTGCAACAAGTAGAAGAGGTGTTGGTAGGCCTCCAGTTTCTCTCGGTTGTCTTTACTCAAAGACTTTAGGCCTTTGTGCTTCTCCAGGGCCATCATGTCAGACAGCTCTTCTTTGTTTTTTTTTGTGAGTTTCTTATGATGCGACACCACCTCCTGCGCTCCAGGAACCCAACACAGAATATACAGAGAGATCAATATATAGGAACTAGGGATGAGCTCTGTACATTCATCATACATTTTATAATAATGATCAATTATTATAATAAATTATTTTACAAAATGAAAACCTCAGCCGTCTGATAAGAGTGACATTTCCTGTATGCTTCCAACCTGCAGCGTAACACGGTTGCGGACCAGTAAGCCAATCTTCAGGTCCATAAGGTCCAGGTCTGCCTCCAGCTGCCTGTTGGAGCGAATGCTGCGTACCACATCCTCCCGCAGACGCAGAAGCTCCCCTTCCTGACGGATATCATTATCACCAAGCTCCAACAGATGGGCAAACTTTCGTACTATAGACAGAGGCGGCGTGCTGGAATGCACTACATCCGCAAAAACAGACAGATTTATACATATCTATTAATGTCCAAAAAACAACCCCAGGTAGATTTGTTCAGGAATAACAAAATGTCATACCTAACATCCTGTACTCCTCACGAGCTTTATTGGCTCTAAAGAATGCTTGAATCCGTATAATGGCGCCAACCTAGCATACAAAAACACCATACTTGAATGCCTTCAGCTGATGTATAGGAAATCGTTTCAACCAAGTTAAATAATCTGGTGAGACTAACATGTCTTCTGAAGTGGCGCTGGCGAGCCAGGTATTTCCTTCGAGCCAACCACATCTTAACTGTAGCCTGGATCTGAAAGAGCAGGACAAACACAATCAACCCTACAAGAAAAAACTTCTATACACTTGACTATGCTATACAAGCATGACCCATGTTCTTACTTTGACCACTGCTCTCCAATTCTGATAGAGGTATTGCAGTCTCATTCTGTAGGCCCTCTGGTGCAGAAACCTCCGCCAGTGAGACTGAGAAAACACACCCAATTTTTGTTACTGTGCCCTTAAGATTGGTGTAAAGATTGCCATTATGATGGGATACATTGTGCCTCATACAAAATTAGTCTGGCTTGACACACTCTAAAGGCTAGAACTGCTTTCAAACAGAAAGATGCATATAAATGTGTTTTTCATGACATAATGAAAACAGTGGTTCCAAAGCAGACTGTTTGCAGCTTAGTTGCCAAATGAATTCAATCCAATTTTGAATGACATGGACCCTTTAAGTTAAGCATCTGTGCATTGTATGAAACACCTGGGCTGCATTTGGGGAAAAACAAAAATACTATGAGACAACTAGAGCAGTGTTCAGCATGTTATACCAGTTTTATACCAATAACCCTGAGGTAGCATCTGACATTAGGGATTGAGGGTAGTCTCACCTGAATGGTTATGATGGCAGGCAAATGTGTGTTGAGAAAATGCATTCGTTCAGCAAGTTGCTGTCTGAGGAGGAAGCCTCGTGCACGAGTTTGCAGTTGCAACACCAACGGCTCACTGGCCTTCCACTGCACCTCCCTGCTGTGTGCCTGAGTTACACTGCTACACACTGCCTGCAGAGGGAGACAAGTGATTAGAAAGGAAGCTGCGTGCACCCAGTACATTTACATTCATGGCATTTGGCAGATGCATTTGAATGGGTGCTTCATAGTCTACAAAGAAATAGAAGAGCCTTGAGTATTTTGTGTGATGTTACTCATGTTAATGGAAAAGGTTAATACCTGGATCTCTTCATGATTAAGGAAGACGCTGTTCTGAACGAAGCTCTGAGGTCTCTCCCAGGTGCCTTCTAGTTTCTGCAGATGAAAGTAGTACGAGCTGCCATCTGGAGTCTTAGTCCTCAGCCATGGACTTTTGTTATCACCTGATCAGAGACACACACAGACGCACACGATTTAAGACTCAAAAAGTAGAGTAACTATAGTAAAATACTGGCAACCAATATACTACTTGCTACTAAATTGAAAATTGCAATTATTTTGCACAGTATGTCGAACCCAATGATGCAGAAATGGAAACCTATGCTAGATAATTCCTTTCTTTTCTCTCACTCAGTCGAATAGCTTACTAGATCAACCTCAGGCAGGTAAAAAATTTTTTAGCATTTTAAACTGTTACACCCACTGCACCACATATGGATTAGTGTCCTGCATTAAAATGCAAAAAGGTAAAACTACTGGTTATAAGTATAACTTACAAGACGTGTTAATTATCAGTCATTTTTGGTCCAGCAATTCTACATGTGTAAAAATCCTAGTGGCCTGAATAGCAGCACTATGATGATGAAACTGACCCTCCAAGGCTTTAGCACGCAGCAGGGCAGCCAGTTCGGTCTGATATCCATCTGCACACTCCTCTACCACACTCCGCAGCAGTACTTCTGGCAGACGTAGAACTCGCAAGGTCTGAGATGGTTTTCCTTCCTTTACTGCCTGATTGACAGCGGCCAGTCCCAACGACACTGACAACAGAAATCAGCGATAAATATTTAGCAGTCATGTCAGAAAGCCAGAGATTGGTGTGCATACGTAAATGGATGATCTGTTGAAATGAGTTTCAGGGTGGACCCATTTGTATGTGTATAGACATACTCACGCTTCAGTGCTCTCTGAGTATCCTGGTTGGCCAGCCTCACACCCTCCTGAATGTCCGCTAACCACAGCTCTGCCGCTGGGTCCCGACTAAACTGCAGTTTTAAAAAAAATCCAAAAAACCCTGTAACACTTTACCAGGCACTGTTTTCACAAATAAATGTAATTAAAATAGTATTTACTAAGGCTTCACTTCAATTTCCACATTACTGTATACCAACCTCTGCTTTGCGCTTCTTGATACGGGTCAGTACGTCATGGTAGCGCTTGCCATTTTGTGGCAGAATGTCTTTCAGACCACTGGAGGGCAGCAGCAGTGCAGCCAAGGACTTCTGGTGATCATTGCGACAGAGTGCCTGATTAATCAGTCCTATGGTCAGAATTTCTATGGCCAGAGAGACAGGGGAAATCAAAGCCAAATCAGCTTACTGCCAGGCACACAACACTTAAAAAGAGAGGAAAAAATTGGAAATGCAAAGATAGCAGTCTGCACTCACGGTCATGCTCTTCCTGAGACGCTGCATTGACACTGTTGAGTCCACTCTGTAACTCATTCCATGTCAAGAGAGCTCTGCCTGCTTCTCTCTTCTGCTCACAGAGCTCCTCAAAGTACCTAAACAAAGAGTTTTCTAATTAGCTTATCTGTGCACATACTCTACAACTGAAAACACAAGGCAGAAAACTCAGAAATTTGTTGAGAACATAATTTTTCTGAAAAATATTAGTAAGGGCAAGACACTAATTGTAATAGGACATCTGACCTCTGCATTAGACTGTTGTCGATGTCAGAGAGGCCAGCAGCAGGGCTGATGAGCGTGGCACAAAATGCTCCCACATCCTTAGCCTGCACTGACTGGTTTATCAGAGCCACTGCTGACATCATCTCCACAGCCACAAACAGTTCCTCTTGCTGGAGATTCTCCTAAACATAACAATTAAAATTAACATGGAAATAAAATTTCACACCACACCATCAGTTAAAAGTTTGTGTACACTACAAGTGTTAGCCTTGTATCCACTCATTACATAAACTGCTGATTTTTTGCAGATTTTTCATTGAGTGAACAGTTAATAAAAATATATCAAATAGTATAAGTTTCTTTACAAGATAATACAATATGTAACGGCACGTCTGACATCTGATTAAGGGGTTGGGTGGTGATTAAATATCAAACACTTGACTGAAGATCCACATTATAACTAATCCCGGTGGCTTCTCATAGATTAACAGAAATTTAACATTTGCTGGTTAATAACAGGTACTCAAATGCTGATTAATTGTTGGCAAAGAATAGTGTATTTTGGTACAGATTAAGCAAATTTTTGTGCATTTTTGACTGATAAGGTAGGGTTACGTGAAGAAAAAATTGAGATCATATAAAGTACAACTTCATAGCCTTTAAGAGTTCTGAGGCAAGGCCCAACTGTGTAAGGCTATAAACTGTGTCAGCCACCTGAGGGCACTGCTGCTGCAGAAGGGAGAGCCCGCTCTGGTAAAGCTCAGCTGCGAAGGGGTAGACATCTGGGAGGTGGGCGTCTGGGTTCATCAGCGCACGCACCGTCTGACGTGCATCCCCAATTTGTAAAGCCTTGTTGATTTTGGACACTGCCTCCAGCACTGTGTGCACACGTACAAAATAAACTGTTAGCAGTTATACATACTATAGAACAACCTTGTTTAACTACTGCATTGGGTCTTGCACTGACTTGCTTGAGATCGTTGAGCCTCTTCATTCGCCACATTGACACCCTCCTGCAGCTCAGCTTTCTCTAGAGGGTCCACACATCCCAGGTCCTGTGTGAAAGTAAATGTAGGAACAGTGATACATCCCTTCAAACATAACCCAGTGTCTAGTTTCATTTACAGTCGCATCACAGCACTGATTGTAGTAAAGAATCGAGTGCAAACCTCGAACAGGACACAAATGTAACATTTTAAATTTAATTCGCACAGGTTCAAGCTGAACATACTTTTGGCCATCCATTTGTTTTGAAAGCTAGAGCTAGCCAAACTAAAGAGAATCTTCCACAAGATTTGTCAGCATTTGTTTTATTTTTCAAAATGTGAAGTGTTAACTCATGTCTGCACTCTCCTACTGTTCTGCTGCAAAAACAGTTTCTCACCAGTGCTTTCTGTTCTCTGTCTGATGCAAGCTGTTCCAAGTACCAGTCAGCATTGTCTCTGAGCAGACCTCTTAGGGCAAGGCTGGGGCTCTGAAGGGCCAAAATCAGAGCCAGGGAGTCGCCACACTCTATAGCCTCATCTACACACTCCAGTGCAGCTCGCACTTAACACACACATGGCAAATAGACAAGCATCTCAGCACAGTATCATTGATGAAACATGTATACAAAAAAAAAAAAGAACATTGAGTAACTCACCATTAACTTTAATGATGTTGTCTTGAATCTCACTCTGTGTCAGATACTCCTCATAAATGTCCTTCTCCATAGAGCCATTTCCCTAAACACATCAAAACCAATTGGTATGACACTGATCAGGTCTCTTTGAGCTGCTGACTGTAAAACCCAACAGAATATTCAGTCCCTCTCACTTTAGCAGATGCTTTGGCAGCTTTGAGAGAGCGAGCCTGGCGCAACATCTCCTGGTAGATGGCCACGAGTGGCTCCTGCAGGTTAGTCAGCATGGCATTGGGGTTGCGCATCACCTGTGCCGTGTTCTCCACACAGCCCCGTTCCACTGCCTCATTAATGGCTATTACTGCTGCATGCACTGGACGCAAGAAAGAAAAAGAAAAAAAAAAATCAAGAGCGCTTCATGTTTGACATTTATGGATCCAGATAAAGGCATTCTGAAAAATGTGACCATTTGAAAAGAGCTAAATAGGTTAGCCTAATCTATATGCAAATACACAGGCGCAGACACTTAGACAACCACAATTACAAAAGGCCAAGACTTGAAGACCCTTACCAGCGGCCTCATCCACTGACAGCTCATTGGCCAGGATGCCTCCGATCTTGCTGAAAGCAGGCATCTGGATACCATACTTATCCAGTTCCAGCTTCATGTTATTGATCTCCTCCTCTGGGGGAAAACAACATGCACAGATAAAGATGCTGACAATAACCAGTAGTACTTAAACAATTCAAATATGTCAGATATTTTAAGACAAGTATAGGTTTCACCTGTGAACTTGACTTTGCCGCATAGATCATGGATCTGAGGAGCCAGACCCAGACGAAAAAGGTAAAAGCTAGATAGAATAGAGATAAATAAATGGATGAAACACATGGTAAATAAAAGATTCATTAAATTAAAAAAAAAAAAAAAAAAAGTACTGTACACCAATTCCTTGCATCTAAACACACATCTTATATAGAACAGCAGTCACAGACCTTAGAGCATGTATACAGTAGACAGTTCTGGGCATATTCTTCCTGTCATAGATGTCTGTGGTCTCAGGGTGGAAAATCTAACCAGTGAAGGAAGACAACATTTACAGAAAGGGAGACAATAAATCAGCAGCCAATTTATTATTTGTAGAACACTTCATTACCGTTATCTGTCTGATGTTGAAATGACAGAATTTAAGCACTATTTTTTTGTCTTGTGCACAAATTGATGCATGTTGGATAAAGTAGTATTAAGCAAATAAACACACAAGTCAGTTTCAAACACACCCAATTGATTATACATTTTTCATGTCTGATATATTCATGCAGACAAATCAAATACAAATTTAAAACAAAATTAACATTATTTGCACAAATTTTAAATGACTCCTAACAAGTGGTTTTCAGCAACAAGCTGTGCGTCTCTTCAATCCCACTAGAATTTTTTTTTTTTTTAAACATCAAACGGCTCCTTTTCACTCTGCTTGGGAATGTAGGGTGTATGAAATTGCACTGTGGCAAAGCGAGGGCAACTTTAACAGAATCTAAATCAAGTTGGATTTGTTTAGCACTTTTTAAAATGACATAAATCCATGCATTATTTACTTGTTTTGTTGTCTTCACTATTACAAAATGTGAAAAGGTTAGGTAGGTATGTATAAAGTTTGACTGGTACTGTAGAAATATGCAATCAAATACACCATCAAAGCACTCTCATTTTACCGTTGGTAGTCCGACCTCCACCATTGCATTCCTCCAGTGGTTGATGTTATCAGTGTGACGGAACTGTAGACCTACAGCCTGTGGATGCAGAGAGAAGTATTTATTTAAAACATGTGCAAAGTCAGCTCTCCTTTTTTCCAATCTTTGGTGACAATAAGTATCACTTAACTGCAGTAACTAATTGTATTTCTTCTTAACTAAAAATATTTAACTTAATTAAATGACACCACTTTTACAGTCCTTTATAAATGTTTTCCTTTATGAACTGTCTTTCTTAGACAGACCTTGTAACGTTCCTGGTCGTGATCATAGATCTTCTTGAGAGGAACTACATTTGGAGCAAAGCAGTGACCAAGCTTCGCCAACAGAACGCCATTCCTCAGGGCCTCTTCTAGCTCAGTTGGTGCTGGGAGTTCTTCATTCAAACAGGCTTCCATCCATCTGACAGAAAGAGAAATATGTCAGTAACATTAAGAAAGTCAATGGTGGTAGTATAGAGATGTAGAGCAGAGGTGTCAGGCTGGGTCTTTATTGTTTAAGATTGAAAAAAATGTGTAACTGAGACTTGCCTCTTTGCTTCCTCCAGGCGACACAAATATTGGTATGCAACGTTTTGGATGCGTTGTTCATCCATTTCTTCGGCAGTCAAGCGTTCATCTTTAAAACAAGCCCCAACAGACCATTAAAAGCACACGCAAGTATAAGCACAAACAGAAGAGGTGCCAAGACGACAATGTGACTGCAGTGCTCACTGATGTACTTAGCTTTATGATATTAAGAGGTCTAACCTTCAGACAGATTTTTGAATGCATGTGGATTGTAGGCCTTATACATGTGCAGAATTTATTGACAAACTATAGAAGACCAGTAGCATTTGAAGTACTATTTACTGTACAGCTACACTATATGAACAAAAGTATTGGGCCTGGCTAGCAGTCTCCTTTCCAGTTCATCCCAAAGGTGTGGCATGGAATTGAGACCTGGGCTCTGTGCAGGTCAGTCAAGTTCTTCCACACCAAAACTCATCCAACCATGAACCTAATGTCTGTATGAACCTAACTTTGTGCACAGAGGAATACAAAAGTTTGGACACATGTTGTTTAGAATGTCTTGGTATGCTGAAGGGTTAATATTGCCCTTCACTGGAATCACTGAAAAACGGGTGTGCCAATAGTTTTATCCATATAATATAGCTGACAGAGCTACTTACAGCCAGTCCGGTGCTGAACTCCGGATTCTTCCATTTTTCCTTTGTTTCTGATAATGACAGAACAAGCCTTATTCTTCGAGAACCTGGTGAGAACCGTATAGACGCTTTCTCAAAAAGACACTACTAACTAGCATAAACCTTAGCACAGCCAAAATAACGACGCTGTTCAAAGTAAACGTTCAACTATTTTTTAGTTATGAATGTAAATCCAACTAAAGAACTCCGACCCTTTAAAGTTTGAGACTGAAACTCGCGCTGAGCAGCTAAAAACACATAAACGAGAAACACAGTAGCGACAGTTTTGACTGTTTACTCTCAGGACAGGTTTGAATGTCCCGCCGCGCTCCCATTGGCTATCAGGCCACCCTGTCGTGATCTCATTGGCTACTATCCCATCCCCAGCTCCTGGCGGCCACGCCTCATATCTGTCATGCTTTGTGGTTATTGTAGTCCACAATTTTTTAAAACCTTTTGTTTTTAGGTTGCATATTAAAAACAAAACACATTTCATTTTTGTATTCGCATTCGGTGCTGCCCAGTTCGGTACAGAATTGATTTCAAATTATTTCTCATTGTATACAAGTTTCTGAATGGTTTGGTTTATAAATAAATCTCTGATACTCTGATAAGTACATGATCAGAATCAGAATCAGAATCAGAATCGCTTTTATTGGCCAAGTATGTGAGCGAGCACATACAAGGAATTTGATTCC
>JBBPDH010000007.1:7128058-7150147 GCA_037974565.1 Clupeocharax schoutedeni
TTCATATTGAGATCTGATGTATCTAATGTGTTTCTTTAAAGTGTTCCTTTAATTTTTGTGAGCAGTGTATATTTAAAATATCCCCATTTTTATGCGTATCATTGATTTGTATAAATACGTATATGTATATTTATCTGGCACTCCTTAAAGGCCGAGCTGTGAAAATAGTTTCTGATATTAAACCGGTCCGTGACGAAATAAAGGTTGGGGACCACTGCTATAATGGCTTTTTTCATGAGTAAGATCCTAAACTCTCGATACCATGGTTACCAGACAGTTAAGATTTTCAGGTTAGGAAAAATACGGCCCCTGGGGAAGAAATGTACACACAACCGGCGGTCCACATGATCATAAACAAAACAGGATTCAGCAGACCAGGGGCAGTATTACAGACACTTCCTAACGGTGTACCCTAATGGGTGTGGCCTCTTTCAGCAAGACACTGTCCCCTCCCACACTGCAAAACTTGTTCCGACATGGTTTGAGGAACATGGCAAAGAGTTTAGTGTCTTGGCTTGGCCTGTAAATTCTCTGATTCAGCAGCTGTGAGATTAGACAAACTAGTCTGATCCATGCAGGCCCCACCTCACAACTTACAGGACTAGCTGGGGGACCTACACCATATTGGACAGGTGGTTTTAATAAAATGAGTGATGGTGGCATGAATATATGCAAATTGTACAACATGTAATACACAAAGTAACCTGTGTAATTTATGAGCACTGATACCCTCACTCTGCTGTGCATCTTTGTGATGTTTGTACATTTTAATTTTTGTTCTGCAAGTCTGTGCCAAACGTACTAGATATTTTATTGTGGTGTGCATCTGGAACGGAGAAAAACATTCCTCATGCTTTTCTGCTTCATTTGTGCTCGTCTGTTCTTCCCTGGTCTTTTAGGGTTCACAAGGATTTAAGTCTGAGAAGCGTGATTTAGTGATTTAGTTCTCCTTCTGCACTAGACAAAATGTTTATGGAGATAAATCCCGATGGATGTGTAAATGTAGTGATGTCCAAAGGGAAGCAGCTGAATTCTGGTAAGCACTAAGCCTAAATGTTCACATCTCATGAGACTTCCCAGACACCATCTAAGCACTGAAGTGAAATGTAGTTTCTCAGGCAAAACTGGTCTTAAAATAAAGTAGAATTAATCATCTTGTTAATGGTTCACTTCTCGAAAAATGAAAATATGCAGCGGTCAGTTTGTTTTAAGTGTCAGGTGAAATATGTACTCTGTGAGACAGTGATGCATTATTCCCTGGTTAGTGTTAGAATGACAAACTAATCAACTGCAGTCAGAAAAGGTCCGGTCTTGTACACTGCAGGCCTTTTTAATGGGCTCTCATCACTGTTCTGACATTTACTGTCTGAGCCTTATCAGGCAGCCTGCACCCTGCCCAACAGCATCAAACACATGCGACTCCACACACACTAGACTGCAGCACCTGTCCAGTCTGAACAGAACACAATCACGTCTCAAGGTTAGTCATTTCGGGGTGTTTTTGAGGTCAGAGACTTGTTAATGAACTTTTAACCTTCACTGAAATGTCAGCAGTCCAGAATTAGATCTCTCAGTCCTACAAGCTCAATGATTTTTGCATTGTTTTACATGTGATCACTAAAATCAAACTAACACAACCTCAGAATCAATTGGAGTTTATCTATTAGAATTGGGTGAAGATATGTTTAGGTTGCCAGAACTGGGACTGAGAACTCCTGTTTTTGATGTGCAAGGATATTTATTGACTCAAAATATGCTTGTACTAAAAACCATTGGGAAGCCTATTGGCTTCTATTTCAGTGGGGTTTTTTTTTAAATTACTTTACTAAGTACAGAGAAATGTTGTCACTAGTCACTAGTAATCAACCATATGCTACAGATGTAGAGATTACACTGAAGAAAAGCTATAAAATCTTTCAATTATGCCTATACCAGGAGTTAACCAACTCTACTCTGTACATGCTAGGAAATCGTGAACACCTGGTCTATAATTTCTCAGCCTTTATAGGCTTTTTATGGTGTCTGGCTAGAGAGAACAGATTATACTCCACTGATATTGTTTATTAATGGGTAATGTCCTTGTTAAATAAATGAATAATTAATAATAATAAAAAATAAAGTCAATTGTGAAATTCACAGAATGGCTGGTGTAATTCAATGGCACTGTTTATGCACATGCCTGCACTTTGTGTACCTTATCATTGTGTTCTGTAAGAGTGCGTTGTGTATGCAGCAGTGTGCTTCTGCAGGAAAGAAAACTGTTCCTGGCCTGGGCTTTCAGTGGTTAATGAGGATTTACAGCTGAGAACTGTGTGATTTAGTGTGAGAAAGATGTGTCCACAAAGCAATTTCTTAGGGAAAGCTGTGGACAAATAGGCATGTGTGTATAAGAGATTAGGACTTGATTAGCAGTCACCACACAGAGGACAACATAGCTCCACAAAATCTTCACACAAAAGTGAAGAGGCAGATTCAAGCATCTCCTGCATCGGTACACCCCTTTACCTCTTTTTTTTTCTTAGAAGGACATTCTGCAGTATAGCACTCCACAGAGAACACCGACAGGCTCGTTAATGAGTATGCAAATATACATCACCTGCTTTACATAACAGAAACAACACACACATAGACATGCATGCATACAAATGTATAGGCCACACACACACACACACACAGCTGTTATTTATGATTTTGGAAATGTCTTGGTAAGCTTTATATTCCAGTTAGGAAAAGACAGAACAGGTTCATTGAAATAATTTACAAGCATCAGCCTCAACTGGATGTTTCATTATTGCATGAGGCCTGGTTTAGTCCACAGATTGAGATATTACATGCCACCAATTGACCTCTAATGTATATTCATCTCTTTCAGACTGTAGGAGTGGAGCACATATACCACTGCAGCGTGCTTCACCCCACACACACACACACTGCATAATGCACATCAGGACGCCATTGCCTCCGTAGAAAGGTCCCCAGTGTCCTGTCAGCTGCCATGGCAACATCCCATGTCCACACAGCAATGAGCTGATGAGGGTTTCTGTAGATGGTTTGGGCAGGTAAAAGCAATTACAGCAAATGAAAAAAAAAAAAACTATTCCATCATTTATGTCACTCGCCTGGACTACAAACTCAGAGCTCTTTTCTACTTAAAAGAGAGACTCAGATTTTATTTCCTATTCTGTATTGTTGCTTGACCCTAAATTCAAATTCAGTATCTCTTCAAACCTAGAAGAAAGCAAAAATATTCTATAATTCATAATCACAGAATCTTATTTCCGGGCTGTTTCTTTAGGCTAATGATTTATTCAGTATAAATGAAAAGCAAATTGAATGGGATTCCAGTGCTATTTATATCCACCATGTATGGAAATGGATCTGTCCTGCACATTTTGCATTATAAAAACTTAATACTCATTATCTATATTTAAAATTTTAGCTGTATTGTCTGTTTAGTTAATTATGGAAATCTTAGAATTATTTGTGTCATTACTGAAGTGGATGGAGGTGGAGGTTGGGAAAAGACATACTGGGCTCTGTGGAAACTGAATATGTGGCTGGATGCTGGTCAGAGTCCCAAAGGGAAGGTTATAGAGAAGGCTGCATTTTCCTAGTAACAAAAATGACTGCAGCTTCTGTTTATTTATTTACAATACATAGCAGTTGTCAAATGAGTACATTAGCAGACACGTTTATCCAAAGCGACTTCCATTCCCTAACTACAGGTCTCCCTGGAGCAACTTAGGGTTAAGGATCTTGCTCAGGGACTCAGTGGTGGCCTGCTGAAGGTAGGATTCAAACCTCTTGGTTTGGAGGCAAGCATCCTACCCACTGAGCGACCTCCACCCGCTGAACTATTTCCCCGAGGCATTTAACATTCAGCATTCTACAACAGGCGTGTCCAAGTCCTGGAGGGCCGTGGTCCAGCACATTTTGGTGATTTCCCTGCTCAGAAACACCTGGTTCGCCTCACCAGTTAATTGTCAGGCTTAGTGAATGTGTAGAGGAGATCCATCAACCTGTGCTGGACCTCAGCCCTCCGGGACTGGAACTTGACACCCCAATTCCACAATAATCAGTATTCTACATTCAGACTACAATATTCACTTACTCTTGTCATGGTCTGAGACTGATGTTCATTCAAACTCACGGTACAGCAGTATAGTTCTGAGGCAGTTAGCGCTCCTGTTCCTTCGTGTAATATACACTGACCTAGGCAGAATACAGGTTTATACTAAATAGAGGAGCGTTGCATCAAGCATGAGATTCATGCAGTTAACATGCATCTCATGCCACACATGGCTTTTCTCATGCTAAGTTTACACCTTTGTTTCCTCCGAATAGCAGATAGTGCAACAACATACCAATGCAACCACAAATATCACTCAAGGCCAAGCACCTAATATAGTCTGTGTGTGAATTTCAGTTTAATCATCTGAGCTCATTCACATTACTGCACTGACACACTGGTTGTAACTACTGATCTTAATAAGATAAAAATGCTTTCTCTCTATGAAAGTGTAGTTTATAACTCCTCCCCCTTCCACACACCCACACAATAATCTGTGCTATAACCTGCTACAACTCAAATGTGCAATTTCTTATTGTGTGCTAAATCATTATGATCAGGGGTTGACATATTTTATTGCTGTAGTACTCTAATGTGTACCTACATTAATGAATTGGTACACACCCAAATTAAAAAAAAAAGTACTTTAACATGGGCGTTGAATTTTAATTGGTGCAGTAGGGAGGTCCGTGGACTGGCAGGAACCATATTTTTAAGGTAGTGGTACGTAGAGATCCAGTATGAAGTTACTCAAATTAGGTACACATTTACGCAGTGAAGACTGAAAACTGGTGCGCATTTGTTGTGCCACATATGCCAATTCTTGCATACATACCACTTATGTCAATCCCTGATTATAATAAATATCTTTATTATGTGCAATAGTTTATGTGTAATATTCTTATTACATGCAATTTCACTACTTACATCGCTGTAACGTGCAACAACTTCGCAACGCTATTTGTATAAACTAGTTAAATATTTGTGTTGTCAATAGTATTTTTATTTATTTATTTATAATACACACCTCTCGTATATATTAGTCTATGTGATTATGTAGTCGCAGCATGATCCTCCAGGATCATTATGCTTTCAGATTCTAATTCTTGTTCTGATTGCTGAAACCAGTCGATATGAAGGTGCTACTCATTTGCTTAGACTTAGCAGTGCTGTATACGCCAGCCACACTGATAACTCCTGTCTCTGTTTCGCCGCCTCTACAGTTAACAGCTCTATTTTCAGACACAAAGGACAAACACGGTGGTCAGCTTTGACATTGAGCTCCACCACTCACTGAAACCCCAACAGCTTGGTTGATGACCTTCTCCATGCCCTCCTACTCAATTACTGCCCTACTATCTCTGTCTCCATCCCTCACACACACACGTACACACACTATGTTTCTTTATATAGCAATTTTCAGGGGGACATAAATACTCATCTCTATAAAAGTCTTTTTAAAAGCTTCTGTTTCCATGCAGTTCTACTACTCTACAGACTAATGGTGGGGGCTTTATACCCCTCTAGTATTATTAATCAATTATTAATCCAGAATGGATTTCAGTGAGCAGCAGTATTCATTCATAAACACAGTAAAGACATAATGACTAAAGTTCAGACTGTAAAATAACACATTCCCTAAACATTACAAAAGATTATGTTGAGATAATTGTCATCACATGCTCTAAGGATAAAGACTTGTTTAATGGCCCGTCAGTGACACCATAAATGGCTTGAAGATTAAGATTGGGGGATTGTGTGTGTGTGTGTGTGTGTGTGTGTGTGTGTGTGAATCGATGAGCCACCAAAACATGTTTTATTCATATCTGACACTTCAAAGCGACAGCTTACACATTTAGCATTCATAACTATGTAGAAGTTTGAAGACTATGACGTTCCATGACTGCCAGCGATTTACTCTCCTCCTTTACTCACATGACTCGTCTGTGTCAGAGGTAGTCGAGTAACTTTCTGTAGTAAACACCATCATGTCTCAGTCTGAGGTGTACGGTGTAGGTGTGTGGCTTTTTTTCCTATGGGACTCAGCAGGAAATGTTATGCATGTAATACTTGAATGCCACTTTAAATGTGAACCTGTAGCTAGCGTGAAGCCAACACAAAGCTCCAACAGAAGTAATAATATGCATGTAATATGCATGCAAAGTAATAGTATGCATGATTACAAAACAGCACTACGAAAGCACACTGATTTGAAAATAGAGGCATTGCAAGCTTTAATTCTAGTTACATGAGACAATATAAATAGAACAGACGTAGCAATCTCCATGTGCTGCATCTTACCAGTGGGGTTCACTGAGAAGGACAGTCCAAATCAGAGAACACAGAAGCTGGAGAGATTCTGTGCTGAGAAACGGTTTCAGATCTCATCAACCTTGTAAGTGAAGACTTAATGTTAAGTGCAGGGATGCCAATAATTGAGACAAATTATTTTGTCAGAAACATTATTTCTTTATTAGAGTTTTGTATTCTTAGACTAAATTCACTTCAGTGTACGATTTAGATAACAAATACGAGTTTTTTCATAAGATTTTAAGCATCTTTATTATAATAACACAGGTCAACATGTCATATTCTGAGAAACGTTTATGTGGGTTTTGTTGTGTTTTTCAGGCTCAAATATGTGTTTAGTTTTTCCCGCACATACAGTTTTAGTGATGAATCTAGTTATATATTGCATGATAGTTGGTATAATTAGCATATAACAATCATATGTTAAGCCTTTTTGAAGAAACAGTGGCAGCTGACTGACACTGATCATTATATCTATGCCACAGTGCGTGCCTGTCACGTTCTCCTCAATGATTTACATTTACGGCATTTGGCAGACGCTTTTTATCCAAAGCGACTTCCATTCCCTACCTTCAGGGGACAGTCTCCCTGGAGCAACTCCCAGGATTGTGGGAGGCAGGCACTCTTAATTTTTCCAAAACAAAACTGATGCGGCGGTCAGACACAGCACTATAACTCAAGGGTGACAGGAGAAACACCAGAGTAACTGGACGGTGGACTGACAGCACAGATTGGACCCAAAGGAACTTAAATACAAACTAGAAATATCTATAAACCAATCACAAAACACACCGGCAGCTAAAACTACTAACTTACACAAAAATCAAACCCAGTGTACTCAGAATGACAAAATAAAACAGTCTGGACCTGACAGCGCCTATCTGACTTTGCACTGAAAATATTGAAACAGTCACTTGATTGGTGCCTGTTGCAAAGCTATTGCAAATTTATTGCAAATCTAACATTACTCACTATTCAAAAAGTTGATGTGCCTGAAAAAATCAGCATGAAAAACTGGTTTAAAAAAGTGTGTTGTGGTTTCTGATGTGTAATTTATCCAATAACCATGCGGCCAACTGGATGACCTGTCACAGAAAATTCACTTTTTTTTTCAGTGGATGGTTCTTTAAAAAAGAAGTAAGATGTGTGAGTGTGAAGAACCTTTTAAAGTTTCAGGAACAACCATGTAATGTAAAAGTTGTGTAATGATTAATGTTTTTTCTAGTGCTGTAGATCTAAACCGAGCCATTTAGACTTTTAACCTTATAAACCTTATAAAAGTATAAAAGTCATTAAGATGAGACGTATCTGAACTGAAAAGTGAAATGAAAATAGCAGTACTTCTGTTTGTCTTCGTCATGGCTCTAATTATTTTCTTAATGATGTATAGCTCTTTGTCCAGACAGTATTGATTAGACATCAGATAATCCTTCATTTCCTGAAGTAGTCGTTGTGCTGAAATGTTACTCAGGGAGCTTTTGCCTGTGCAGTAAAACAGGGACTGCCTTAATTACCTTCAAGCTGCTGGGTACCCTGGGGTGCAGTGTGTGTGTGTTCCTAGCTTTACCTGATGCAAACTGGTGTATTTGATATGTTCTACATGGCTCCCTGTGGTACCTCTTGTCCCAGGGGCCACAGCTGCTTCCATCCCTTCCAGAGAAAAGCTGGGACAATTGCTCACTGAGGACCGAACCTGACTTCTATCTTTTAGCTGCCAAACAGGTCTGTCCTAAACCAATTATTGTACTGGTTCTGTGCCATATGAAGCATATAAAGCTAAACATAACAGCAAGGGTTCCATGACCTTAACAGAGAGAGGTGGAGCATTGCCAGCAGATTTGATTTCAGGCAGTCAGGGTGATGTTCTTTATATTTAACTGTGAATCAGCCCAGTGAGCTCCAGAGAAAGCAAACTATGTGTGCATAAAGCAGTATCGTTCTCTGTGGTGGTAACTGGTGGGAGCAAGTGTATTTCCAGAGCGCTAAATAATACATAGTCTGCGTGCCTGCAGAAAGAGGGTGGAGAGGAGGTCATAGATGAGCTTCTGACAGTTTGTCAGGGTAAGGAGTTACCACGGCGACGCCATCCGGGTCCTCCCCTCTACCTTTGTGCTGGATTACAGAGCTGGATGGCAGCATGCTGTGTGAGTCATACAAACCACACTGCTGCATCTTATTTCAAAGACCTGCATAAGATGGGTCCCAATTAAGAAATAAGAAACGGGATAGAAAGCAGAAAATACATTGGTAATGATTACTGCACTTAACAAAATGTAGGTGTATAAATGTAGTGCTCTTTGAAAGAGGAACAAGTTTTTTTTTTAATATATATTAAAAATATTATTTTATTTCTACTACTACTGTTAGTGTCATCTGAGGGTCCTGAGTCCCCCCAAGTAATCATCTCAAAACAAAGTCAAAGTCGACAGAGAGTAGAAAAAGGCAGATTGAATACACATAATAATAAAATGTGGGAAGGAAAAATGTGCAATTTATACAGAGGCTATTTTAACAGCAGTTAAAAAAAATAAACAGAATGCTGGAATGCAATTTTGTGTGTTTTATATGTCCAATGATCAGGTGCAGTGTAACACACGTGCACATAATGTACAAGAAAATTTGAATCATTTGATCATGCCACCTTTGTCTGTTGGGCCTTGAAGTAAACCACAGAAGAAGCACTTTGGGTTCTCCAAAAGAACCTTTCAGTAAATAAGAGTAGTATGTGAGTGCAAAGAACTATTTTAGAGCTTAAAATTTAAGGTTTTACTGTATGGGGGCAGCTAGTGACCTGGCAGGGCAGCTGGTGACCTGTGATCGGAGGTTGTGGGTTTGAATCCTAGCGCTGCATTATAATGAGACACTTTACTTTGTCTGTATAATCAAGCCAAAAAGCATTTATGAATGGTTTTTCCTTCTAATCCATCCATGCATTGTTTGGAGTAGCACTACAGGAGTCATCATTAACAACAAACCGGGCAGAGGCTATTGCGTTCTCAACTTTACTTGCTAGACATCAATTCTCTGTGGCTGGAAAAAAGAAATAACATGGGAAAAATGGCTCATGGTTCTATACAAAAGTTTTTTAAGGTTTGGCAACCCTTTTGGTCTCATGGTAAGGCAGAGCTCCCCTTCAACACACATGAAACATGAAACTCTGTGGTTAAGAAGAGAACGCCTATGACATGCTTTTTTTTTATTTGAATTTCTTTTGTGCTTAGATGTTTGCAAATTTGTCTGTTTATCTGTATAGGGTATCACTGTAGTCAAGTTCTCCCTGACTGTGTTTGGTTATCCAATTTTTGTATGAAAATCAATAAACATATTTCAATAATAATAAAATACTTTATTTATAAATGCGTAAGCTGCAACACTAAAGCACTTATTGCAAATTTCTAAGAGTGCTGCTACTGAATAAGAAATGTGGTTTAGAAATATTAATTCTGAAGTAAAACAGAGTCAACCAGAGCAACACAGAGAGAAGCTTCATGCTGTGTTCACGGCAACCTACGCTCTCTGTCGCGTCTTTGGTAAGATCCTGTTTGTCTGTTTCTTTCATTTGAGGAGTCTTGCATCTGTGTGTGTAGAACTAATCAGACTCCGGAGGGTGAGAGATGGCAGAAAATGCTACATTTGTTCTCCAAACACAGTGAGAAAGGACGACAGTGCTGTACATCACTTTAATAGCCTCTCTGACTTTGCCCTTCAGTCCTCATCACTTATTCAGTATGGAAATATCTATAGGAGGGAGACTATACTGATGCAGTAAGTGTGCACTAGAAACACTAAGGTTTTAGGATCCTGTGAGCATGAGTTTTTGACAGTATGTCCTCTATGTCCTCTTCCTTTTGTATATTCATACATAGGTATAATCTGTGATTAAACTGAAGCTTAGCACTGTGCATGGCTCAAGCGTTCCTGTCTATTGGCAAAGCTTTACTATGATGAAAATACTGTATATGCAGTGTGTGCAGAGGCACTGGAAGCAGTTTTAATGTGTGTGTGCACGCGATTCGGTCTATACCTGGGGTGTCTGTGGAGGGTATGTCCTCCCTGCTATAATGGCTCCTGTGCTAAATTTGCTACTTATTGGGCACCAAATTTAGAAGAATTTATTGTGTTCTCTCAGCACTTCTGGAAGGTGAGGATGTAAACAATGCATCTTTCTCTGCTTCATGCAGTTTTCATCGCGCTGATGCTGCGCTCACCTTGGCGCTGCTGGAGCTGGCACAGTGCCCACTCAACTCATCTGCAGCAGACAGTGGGGTCCCATGGGCATAGTGCCACCTCACATTCAGCAAGTCCCCTAAGCTGGCACACACAATAGAAAACAAACTACCAAACACACACACACGCACACACACGCACACACACACAAAACACACCACTTAGAACATCTGTGTCAACCAAAGTTTCTGTCAACTTCAGCACTTCAAGATAAATCCTTCATACATACACCTGACACCTGACCTGACACCGAGTTTCTTTTAGATTAGAACAATGACTCTGACAGTGTTGTCTACTTATCACTTCTTTATTTGGTACATAGGCATCAGTAGAACCAAATAAAAACAAAACCAGGAAAATAATCATGTTTAAATGGATACACACTCAACAGCAACTCTTACAGGGTCTAGTAGATGCAGAAGTTGCAAATCATTTGAACTGGTGTGGGGTCCAGTTTGCTTTCTTTTCCAATTTAAAACAACTTGTTATTATAATAAATTATACAATCAGCAGGCAATTTGAGTGGAATTTTTCAATACAGTCTCAGATTTTTGAGCCCCACTATATCTAAAAGCCAATTCTGTCTAGTTTTTTTTCCTTCTTTTTGTTCACTTTAAAGTGTGTGCCGTATGTTTCTGGTTCACTGTGACATGTTCCTCTATCTAAGCCACTCCTCAGAATGCGACTGCACCAGCTGAACCACATTATAAAGCTACCAGAGTTCTGGTTCGGAATGACACAGATACAGTTTGAAAGAAACGGTAGATACAAACATTAAAGCATTGTGTTCTCATTGGTACAAGCATTCATTCATTCACTACTTCTCTATTATACTTTATACTAAACAATAGATATGTTGGGCAGTCAATAGCACAAAAAGTTTGTTCTAGTTGCTTTCTTATAATTTAAGACTGGTGTATGTGATACTTTCAGTAGCAGCAAATGGAGTAGCACTGAGTTAAATAGACAGATTTCCCATATTTAAATACTCTAGAAACTAAGTTCAATGTGGCTCAATAAAATATGGCATGTGGTATATAAAACATGTGGTATAGACATCTTGAAACTATATATATATATATATATCTTCTGTAAACTGAGAGTTTAAAGAAAATAAAAGTTGCTAATAGAGACAGAAATGCAACTGTGTTAAACCTTATGCTCTACTTTTTGCCATCAACATACTATTATGTTTCAAATTCTCACATTACTAACCTTTCAGTCTACTAAGAAAGAGACAAAAAGAAAAAGAAAATAAAAGGGATATAATGAAATCAAATTACATTATTATTATTATTAATAACAGGATAGCATTTTAAAAAATGAACTTAACAATATGTCAGTTTTGGCAATATTTCCCATCGAAACGGAAGAAAACAAACAGTGTGATGGAAAATACAACAAAGGAAAGTAAAAAGTTCTACAAGAGAACAGCCAAAGAATTCTCTTTTTTCATTTTTTCCCTGGACTCTGGGTCTTAACTTGCTGTTTTGTACTTTCTGTATTTTCATCTTTTGGTATCATACATGCTGTCAATCAGCAACACTCTCAAAATAGTGACAAAACACTGAGTCCTATTAATAATAAAGACAGTTTTTCCATGTAAGATCTTTACAGTGGAAAACACTGAGAGTGAATTCACAAACACAATGGCGCTCTTCTTTGCTCACAGCGGTGAGAACACCTCTAGGTGTTTTGCCATGTATGCTCACAGTTGTTACACTATGAGAATGGCTGAAATAAAGTTAACTCAGTTTCAAATTTATTTGTTGTCCCACTGAATTCAAGACTGTGAACTGTCAACACTTCAGCGCATTCATATATAAAACAACACTGCGCTTGAATATACCAAATATAGAAAAAGCACTGGTCACACATACTTCTGTGCTTTAGTCAAAGAGAAGAATTAATATGAAAGGTAAAGCACATATGAGGTATTTGGTCACGTTTCAATAGTTACTCATCAGACAATTATTTGGTCATTTCAACTTCACCATTAAAAAGAGAAAGCAGTTATTATTTTCTGGTATCAACATATGAAAATATATCCAATATTCACTAGTTATTATTTCAAAGGGTATATGTTATAATTCTAGAAATGTCTTAAAGACAACGAGAGGTAATATTACAAAATGTGAAATAAATTTGAGAAACATCTGAGGTTTTGTTGCTTTGGTTAATGGGAAGCTGAACTGCTAGAGTTTGGTTACTTTAGTATAATTGCGGCCCTTAAAACATGAAGATGGCAGTTTAACCATTGAAAAACAAGACAAATATGTTCTAAAAGAGCTTTGAGGAATAAATGAAAACCATGACAATTTAGCATCTTTGGATATCACTCGACTTGGCTTTCACTGAATAGGCTATTTGGAGAGGTTAAAAACAGAACACTAGTTTTGTGGCTAGCTTTTTGAAAAATACAATCAGATACTTTCAAGCAAAACCAGTCACCACAGAAACCTGGAAAATGGTTAGTAAATACTTTCAAGCAATAGAAGAACTCCATGACAACCACTGGTCCCCAATGGTAGCTTTCCTACTGCGTATGGTGTTAATAGGAAAGTGCTAGAACACCTCAGTCAGCCGCAGCAGGACGAGCTGATGAAACAGTGCTCTGTTAGTCCATCCTTTCTTATGAAGGTTATTTGTTTAGGCTTTGTGTAAATCCATTTAAAAAACATGTTGAGACACAAGCAGAACTGTTGGATATGTTTTTTGATATCATTCTCCGTCTGTCCCCAGAGTGGAGTTCCACTAACACTGACTGGAAGGCTGAAGATCATTAGCGAGCACTCTCTCACACTCCACCATGTCTAGAAAGGTGGGAACTTTTGTGCATGAGAGCCAGCAGCCCTCTAAACAGGTACCAGAGAGTGAGAGGTGAGCAATATTGAGGTTCAGAGGGAGAAGCTCCAGCTCCTCTGAGGAAAGGACATGCTTGAGTTTGTAGGAGAGCTTGTTTGTTGAGTTTGCAGTAGGTGAGAAACTCAGCACAAGTCACCAGAAGAAGGCTCCTTTTGGCAAAGGCAATCGTAAAGGTGTTTCTTCAACACAGGCATTGGCTGAATGGCACAGGACACTGACACTGCTGCCCGAAAGACTAAATAAAGATGAGCAATTATGTGCCCAGGGCTTTTGGTCGAGGTAGGTATGCTTAACCAGCAGCAAGGCAAGCGAATGGTTTACCTGGATAGCTCTGACATTAATGTCAGGCTGAGGTAGCTATCTTTGGAGGCAAAGGGTTTTGGTGCTAGGAGACAGGGGAGGGACAGATGGGGAGAAGGAGGACAGGAGGCTGCAGAACTTGCCACTCCATCACACTCTGCCTGCAGGCTTATGCAATGATACTATCACACCGTCTTATATTCACAAGGCTATAGAAGACCACTAACATGCGTCTCACTCACATTCAACCGCTCAATTTAATAAACTGACAATGACTCCGCTATAATAGTAACACTAGAACAGTCCCACTATTCACTCATAACCACCAAATAAGAATCTGTTGCATCTGTCTATGCAAAGGCCTCTGAATTTTTATCTTCTATTATAACATCTGTTTCGGTCCAAGTATATTCCTATGCTACTCACATAATTAAAGCGGGAAATCATAGAAAGACAGCCTAAACCTTCTAGCTGCTATATTAAATACTACAAAAGACCAAGTTTGAGACTAGAAGGAGCAGATGTTAACATACTTGATATCTTTACATTCATTTAAGAATATTAGAATTATATATATATATATATATAAACTTAATATAAACCTCTCCCTTGTGGTAAAGAAAATTACTTTCCATTCATCTCTGTGGGCAGTGAACAGGCTAGAATAAGGCTTTGGTGAGTAAAGTGAGATGGAGTGGCTATACACTGCTTCTGGGGAAGGGAAGGGGTAGATGTAGAGGGGGAGAGGGAGGTGTGGGTGTTCAGCCTGTGCCAGTGTCTGTGCTCATGGTAGTGCCTGGTTGGCTGCTTGGCTGCTGCTCTATGAGGACCTGACAGTGTGGCCCTGCAGCCTGGAACTCTGCTGCCCTGCCCTGGGACTGAGAACACATACAACACATGGATTAATGTGAGTTCTGCCATTTACACCATGCATAAGCACCATGCATAAATGAGCCTAATAAGATGGTTTCATATGCAAGTGGTCTTACCTGTGGCATTAGTTCTATAGCCTCAGAGATACGGATCACTCCCTCTTTAGGTGCAATCTCTCTTTGTGACTCGGGCCCTCTCTGGGATACACTCCAGTCACCTTGAGTACCCTTTATGCAGAGTAAACTACACACACACACACACACACACACACACACACAGTGCAAGTGTATCAGCATAGTTTGACATCAATACCACATATCATATTGATTTATCTACAAAAAGCTTCTGCAACTCTGCAATCAGATGCTGTAGCTCTAAACAGTACATTAACCAAACAATTCTTAACCAGGCAGCCATTTTCAAACCAGCACTGATAGAAATGTACGCCAATACAATATTCTATTCTGTAACTGGATACTCACCTGCGACGGTACGCAAATATAAGGAAGAGAACACAGAAGATGATGCAGGCCATTCCAATGTGGATGCCAACCACAATGCCAGTCATAGAGCCTTCTCCATTCTGCCTGCAGTTACACACACTCTGGCCTCCTGTTCACAAACACACATACACACACACACACACACACAAACACACATTTATGTAACAAGTTTTTCGTATTCTAAAGGTTATAAATGAGTCTCGACTTAGTGCTATGCACTGTAGTGAAGAACTAATAAGAATTAAGCTTTTATGCAGTGGTTCTTTAGACATTCCAAAGGTTTCTCTAAACAACCATCCACTTAAATGTTCTTTAGAAAGCAAAAACTTCTGAAGGGTTCTTCAATGACAAAACCCTTCAGCACCTTTATTTTTATTAATGTTTTAGAAATTTCACTCTGGGAATTTCAGTGGCTGAGAATGACTCTAGGGCACATGATTTAAAAATGCTCTCCTGAGAACACATCAGTGAAAATCATTTTGCTCTCATCTATGTCTTGAATTTTATATCATTACCCAAGAAGAAATAAGCCATTTAACAACACATGTACTTAGGATAATGACAAGCTACATGGCAAAGGCATCATGTCTAACAAAAACCAAAGTTGCTCAAAACCCAGTGGTTCTCAAGCTGGGGATAATGGTCACATGGGTTGCAGCATGAGGGCTGACAAATCAAAGATGCAGTATCTCTTCTTAGTAATGTCTATTTTTTTTATTTTAATGGATGAGTGGCTTTACTTAGTATGTACAAAGGTGGACAAAAATGTTTGAGGGCTTCTATCTTAACTGGATAATAGACAATGAAATGTAATGGAACAGCAGTATATCTCCAGGTGACAGAAATGAATTGACAACCAGGAAAACCATCTACAACTCTCATTCTTCACCTAGTGGGGAAAAAATCTCACTACACTGAGATGTCTGTTATGGGTTATGGGCAATTAATACAGTTTATGTTGCATAAAACACAATGTAGCTATTTACAGTTACTTTTAAATGAACATAAAACAAATGTGTGTGTGTAGGTGGGTGTGTTTTTGTTTGCACGTGAGCCTTACCAGTGTTGGTTTTGCCTCCTGTTCCACTCTCAGCTAGTGAAACAAGGCGCTTGTTACTGATGCTGTCTCCATTACCGTTATATGCCACCAACTGAATCTCATATACTGCTGCAGGCTCTGTGAAAGAGTAAGAATAATTCTAGTGAAAACAATCCAAGAAATACATTCTGTTGTTATATATTCTTTTTCATTTTTTACAGGTCTGTGCATCCCGTATCTGTGTGACCCAAGTAGAATTAATTAAAACTGTTTTGGGCAACTGAGGCCAAAGCAAGTAGTGTATTAAAGTCTAACCGAGGTGTGAGATGGTGTGTGTGTTGATTTGGCCAGGGAAGCGCTCCTCAGGTCTGAACTGCTCCTGGGGTACCATGCGATAGGACAGTTTAAAGCCCTCCACCTTTCCTGGTTTACTGGGAAGCTCCCAATACACCTGCATGGCTGTGTTGTTCAGCACTTTGGTGAAAAAATTGGGCATGGTAGGAACTACAGAGAGAAAGAGATGAGGATAGGTAGATTTAGAAAAGGATTTTAACATGTGACTGCATGATAACATATTACTGAATGCTTAAAGATCATTCTATAGAGA
Source organism: Clupeocharax schoutedeni (assembly GCA_037974565.1). NCBI lineage: Eukaryota > Metazoa > Chordata > Actinopteri > Characiformes > Alestidae > Clupeocharax > Clupeocharax schoutedeni. The sequence goes on from JBBPDH010000007.1 coordinate 7,144,852, forward strand.
CCGTAGGTGCTTGGCAATTTGGTATGTCTATGTCTGGTGACTTACCACCCCCTAGTGTTGTGGCAATGACAGTACTGGACTGCTGGCTGGCCCCCAGAGGCGAGTAGGCTTTAATGTAGATGGAGTAGGTAGTTGCTGGTTCCAGGTTACTGAAGTCATGCTGGAAAGTGTCCTTACTCACTGCCTCCTGTAGCTCTTTGCTGTCCGGCTCTGGGGTAAAACAAGTTTTTCAAAAGGTTAAAAGAAAATCACTATAAAACAGGAAGGGTCTAGAAACTCTACAGCTCAAGTGGTAAAGTGGGCATTTGGCTATCCAGTACAACTTACAATTATTAGTTATAGGGACATTCCCCTGGAGCAACTGAGGGTTAAGTGTCTTGTTCAAGGACACAATGGTAGAAAGCGGGGTTTAAACCTGCAACTTTGTGGTCATTGGCTTCACAGGTATGTGTTTTACCCACTAGGCTACTACCACCCCAACCCATGGCTTATCTGGATATTGAGCCCAGGTTTAAATCACCTCCCTTATATTCTCTTTTTTATATTCTCGCTTTTTCTCTCTTACCACCAAGCATGCGGATGTGCAGCACATATCCAATGATTCTATCAGAGACATGTGCTTCAGGCTGGCTCCAGTGCAGCTGCAGGGAAGTAGGTGAGAGTGGTGTTGCTTTTAGGTCCTGAGGAGCCTCAGGGAGGTCAGTAGATTGCGACACAGCCAGGCGCGCACTAGCCTGGTTGGTGCCAGCGGTGTTCTCGGCTATGCATTGGTATATGGCCTCGTCCTCAGTGGTGATCCGTGTTACAGCCAGAGTGCTGCAGATTAACATGAATACATACTGTTAGCAGAGAAATAATGTACTTGGCTGTATTCTGACACAGAACTCTACTGACTTAGGAAGGTAGAGTTAATCATGATCAGTGGATACCTGTTGTTATTGGTGAGCTTGACATTGTCTCCGGGTGTTAGGATCTTGCCATTTTTCAGCCAAATAAGGTGAGGCTCTGGCACCCCCTGTGCCTGGCAGGTAAACACTGCACTGCTTCCTATTGATTTGGACACAGACTGTGGCCATTGCAGGAACTCTGGGGGAGCTGAGAGAGGAAGTCAGGTCAGGATTTTAATGTGTGGTTCATGAATGAGAGATCAATGTTTTCTTTTAGAGGGAGAGGTTTTAGTGCAGTCTAGAGCCTGAGCTGAACAGTAGCAGGCACCACAGCCTTCTCAGTCCTAACATCCTTGAATTATCCAGACAATTTTGTCTCTGCAGTCAATGCAAACCTTGTTACTGGCCCAAATAAACCTAGGCTTATTTTCTTACATAGAGTTGTTTTTCGAATGTAACTGAAAATGTATACATTTTTGTGGTTGATTTAAAGAGCAAGATGTGTCACTCTTCCTAGAGGGAATACTATTCCTCTGATGTACACAAATCTACTGCCACTTCTGACCTACTGGGACCCAGAAAGATCAGCTCACCCTCAGACCCCAGGCAGAGCTTGATGGGTCAGCTGGGAATGGGGGTAGGGGAAGATTGGAAAGGGGGAGAGAAAAATCGAGAGGACTGAAAAGAAGTCATTAATCACTGGCATGATGTAGTTTTAGGTTTGCTTGAGGCCCAAATCCCCCCAGGCTCAGATGTGCATTGGTGAGATCAAATACTGGTGAAATCTCAACATACACACGCTAAGTATTATGAAGGAAAGCAGTAAGCTAGTTAAGAGGCAGAATCAGGTTTATTATATGTCTTTTTACACTTTGCACTGTGTACTGTTATTGTGGATATATTCATGTTTCATATGTATGTGAAAGAGCGTAGGATACATAGAAAGGTTTTCTGCTTCTTTTTTCCTAAAGCCCAATTGTGACTATGAATAGAGGCCACTCCACTGCTTGTACATGCTAACCTCAATTGTATCTCGAAGCGTAAAGCATACACTTACACCCGCATGTGTTTATGTGTACGCAGACCTAATTTTAATGGCAGCATAGTGTTGGGAGGGGGGTTCCTGTAATAAATCCACCTAACTGGTCCTACCAGGCAGCTTGAAGAGCTCTTCACACTTGAACTTAAGCAACAGCATTAACTCTGAAGAGCTGAGTGTTCAGCAAACAGAGATGCACTTAAGGTATTGTGAGCTTTGTTACGGCTCCGAGAGATGCTATAATCGGCTTTCCTGGCTAATAATGTCTCTCTCCTTGGCTTAAAAGTATGCTACAGTTTGTTAAAATGTTTATTGCTAAAACACAATTAAGCTTAGCTCCTCACTATACAACAGGAACTGAGCATTTCATGGTCATGGAAAATTGGTATCAATTTGGAGTTATTAAGGCTCCATCAGGATAAGTTATCATGAAAACACAATACCCCTGCTTCTTTTTCTCACCCATCTCTCTCTAGCTTTAATTTGTCTGTGTGTGTATGTGTGTGTGTGTGTGTGTGTGTGTGTGTCACTGATAGACCGGCTGCTGCCTGTAATCCCCAAAGACCAGCAGCACCCGGCGTCGCCCAACACCCAGCCTGCTATCCCCACTGAAGCTTTAACACTTCTCACATCACCCTGCCATACACACACACACACACACACACACACACGCTCCCACCCCCACTCTTTAACACGCATCATTTCCTAGGGGCCTGCCGGGATAGGGTCATGGGTCAGAGGTGAGAGGTGATTCTTCATTGAGACACATTTATTTTGCTCCTCCTTCTCCTCTCCTCTATTATTTTATTTGCGGCCCCCAACATTGTCTCTCCAGTTCTCATCTTGCTTTGGCTCCTTTACACTCTCTAACTCAAACTAAATTCCTGCATCATTTATATCTTCGTTAAGGTTTTTATTCATGATAAATCTCCAATGACTTAGATTATATGGAGAAAATTCATATCAGATATTACAAAATTGGTCACAGCACTGTTGTGTAAGTTTTGCTTTCTTCTTAACAGAACAGCATTTCTCTTTCTCTTCTTTTTATTGATAGTTTTCTATCTTTGTACAGAGATAGAAAATGCGTTTCTCTTTCTCTCTTATTTTATTGATAGATTTCTATCTGTGGATACAGAGACCAATGCTTAGTCTATAAGCTGGCTAAAAATGTACCTCCATGGACACTTAGTGATACCAACTCTGTTAGCTGTAGATGGCCTATCTGCCAATAATCTTGTTCATGAAGGCCTTCTCTTGTTATCTATCCCCTTAAAGATTCTCGTTCCTTTCTCTTCGGGTCGACCGGGGTAGGATGGATTCCCCTTTTGAGTCTTGGTTGTAATAAGTACTATATAAATAAAATTAAAACAAACTGAATTGAATTAACTTTCAAACTCCACCAACTAATGAAACATCTACTTTCAGGAATGGCATCAAATCCTTCTACAAATCTGGGAACTTCTATATATCTCTCTGTCCCTCGCTTTCCACAGATGGCTGCCCATTGTCTTTTTTTCTATCATTCAGGCAGGTCAGCCCACATATGCTGAGCAGGTCTGGGTCTATTGCAGCCTTCAGGCCGGCACAAGACGAAAGGGCAGACAGGGTCAGAACAGGCAGACCCGTGACTAACTCTCATTTACATACTCCCATCATATGCAAACTACACCTGCACGAGCCTGAACATTGTCAAACACACAAAACTGCTCAAGTTCAAGTGCAGGGGGCAAAACTAGAGCAGGGGTCTTGAAAAAGAGCAAGCAGATGGTGTGATGTGAAGGACAAGTGGCCAGGACCAGCAGAGAGCACATTAAAGATGGCATATTACAGACACAATAACACTGATACAATGTACAAAAAAGGAACATAATGGGAAGATAGGAAGGTATAACAATAAATACAAGAAGTGCTAAAAGGAATTCGCTCTATGATTATTTTAAATGATTGTGAATGGGAAGCAAAGCAGGACAAAATGAAATAAACTCTTTCAGTTTTTTTACATTACAACAACAAAACCCCCAAGTGCCTCCCAAAATGAGCAGCAACAAGGAATAGTATGAGAGAAAGCCACAAGAGGAAGAAGTGAAAGATTGATACATGTAGAGCTCTCTGCTTAAATCTAACTGACAAGAATGGTCAGGTTTTATTGTTCCTCTACCACCTCAATCAATAAATGAATGAATTCATTATCCAGCCATTCCAAGCTCCTGTGATGAAGAGACACTGATAGGGGGAGCTATTGATTGATTGATTCAGTGTACAGAGGTAGAAGCCCTCTGTCACAAAGGAACCACATTCTACCATTTTCATAGATTAGGCCCTGCTTGTCTAGGGGTTTTTATAAAACATACAATACTGTGGTCCACATATAGAGTCCTTATGAACAGCAAAAATGATGTGGGTCCATTCATTATACATACACCTGGAGTGCAGTGTCTACATTCTAGCTACTAAATACAAAATATGAACATCCACAGTGTGGGAAGTAGGTGGGGCAATACATACTGGATTGGCATATAGTCCATTATAAGAGTCCAGCTGGAACCCTAGTCATTCATTATGAGATGTGTGTGTATGTGTGAGGTCAATGGTTGTAGGGGGAAGGGTGTCAACTCCGCCAGAGGGTCACGGCCAGGCCCGGACCAGGTTAATCTAGTTTGGCTTGCCTAAATTTATCCTCAGTGTCTCTGTGTGTGTGTGTGTGTGTGTGTGTGTGTGTGTTTTTGTGTGCTTGTGTGGATGGAATTAGTGAACCGCTATATGGCTTGGCTTGGGGCTGAACAGATAAAACAAAACAGGTCCGACACAAGCTAATTTAATGACTGACCTCCACCAGGGCAGCTGCATGTGGTTCATGAGCAGTTTCAGATTCTGGACCCTGGAAAATGCCCATTCAGCAACACTCAACTGACTGCTCTTTAAAACCCATATAGATTTGAAAAAGCATACGTCCTCTATAACTCTCCTCCTCATACAAGACTCAGGTAAACCATAATTAACTATAGGTGTACTAGGCTTTCACTTGATCTCCTTTTTGCATTATATGTGAGGTGTTTAGTGTCATGGTAAAATAGTGTCTAGAATGTGGCAACATCAAGCATCAGCAGAGAAAAAAGTGAGGTTACATCTAACTCAGTGAATAGGAGACACTAAATAAAAGAAGTCTGTCTGAAGAAACAGTAAGAAATATTATGGAAGATTTGCTTCTATTATAAAATGTCACAGTGCACCTATACTTGTTTTGTTCAAAGTACTGAAAGTGTCACGCACACCGGGCACGTACGGTCACCAGGTACCGGAAATGACCGTACGCCAGTATAAAAGCAGGTAACAGGTGTTCTTCCTCGCACAGTCATTGAAGTCCTAG
>JBBPDH010000007.1:7150303-7162846 GCA_037974565.1 Clupeocharax schoutedeni
GTGCCAGTCACGCCCGGGCTCATCCGCCACGCAACAAGGGTGTCTAAGCCTTCTCGTTCTGCCCACCGTGACAGAAAGACCTTGAAAACCAGCTTTTGTTTCATCTGACTACAAACCTAAGCGTCTTGTGTTGTGTCACCGAGATATATTTCCCCTCTGTATTCTTCAGTTGCATCAAGCCTTATGAAATGCAAGCAAGGGAAGGCTGCACAAAATACTAATACTGGTATAATGTATAATATATATATTATTTTCTTAAAGAAAGTTAACTTCAATTCAGAATAGTTCTACAACTACAAAACATCCTCCAATTTTCTATGGGTGATAAGTATGGAACTGACTGTATGTTCATTTTACCTTGCACTACCAGTCGACCCAGTGCTGTACGCCTCATCCTGGTTCCAGGTCTGTTGGCTGAGCACACATATACTCCAGAGTGCTGGAGGGAGACGTCAGAGATCATCAGATTACCTGTGCCCAACACCTGAATCCCTTCCACTCCTATAGAACGGCCATCTGAAAAACAGAGAGACAAAGTGAATTAAAATCATATATCCCTGATCACCTATGAGTGATATATGCTAAAACAGCAGTGAGTTTTGTCTCTAAAGATTAAGGAGGGAAATAAGGGGGAGGGGGTGCATACTCTGCTCAAGGGTACTTCAGTGATACCACTACCAGACCTGGGTTTCATACCCTCAACCTTCTGATCGCAGGAACAACTCCCTAACCACTAGGCCACCAGCTGCCCCCGTAATAATGATGCAGATGTTGCCAGGAGCTATGAAAAAGCTGTTCCTCGTAAGAATCTGTGTTGCAGGCAAACTAGAAATGGAGATGGTTTTCATCTTACCCAGTCTGCTCCAGGACACAATCGGCCGGGGGTTGCCCGTGGCAATGCACTCTAAAATGGCAGTCTCATGGACATTGATGGTGAGATTCTGTGGGCCAGAAAGAATCACTGGCTCTTTATAGGCACGGGCAGCTGCCACTATGATGAAGAGGAGAGAGAGAGAGAACAACAGTTTCACTGAGAGTGAACAGATTTTCAGTCCAGATGTAAAGAACAATCTTGTTGTTGGTCTCACCAGTGACAGTGAGCTGGGCCTCATAACTGTATCGTGTGTTTGCAATATTTTTGGCCATACAGCGATATTGCCCGCTGTCTGCATGGCGCACACCAGTGATCTGTAGGATACCATTTGGCAGCAGAGTGTACCTAGAGGAGGGAGAGAAAGACTATCAACACAGAATTATCTGTTGCTTGAGTGTGCCCCAATTCACAGCAACTGATACGTAGTGTGACTGAGTATAGATGTTATAGATGTTAACAAAGCATTACAGTGATTTAATCACAGGTAATTGTATTGTTAGGCACAATGTGAAGCTGTCAATAACCTTGCCTTTATAGAGAATTCGGATGTTGTGAGGTGAAAAATTATTTGTATGTTGAGAACTATCCGTTTCACAATACTACTGGTGAGTATGGTAAGTGCATGCATGCTTCATCTGTGGTCTGTATTTAAGGCAAGCTGAACATTACAGGTAAATGCAGTCAGTGTATGCGTTTCTGTTATTCTGCATTCTGTGTATTCTATCTATTCTATGCCTGTTTAACCTTTCATCATCAGTGTTGAGTGTGGTCCTGTTCTTCTCCCAGGTAATGCTAGCCTCGGGGATGCCATTAACAGCACAATGAAAACGTGCTACCCCTCCTTCATCCACTGCCATGGATTCAGGGTGGGTGTGAAATTTGGGAAGAGCTGTTGGAGAACAGAAAAAAACATTTCAATACACATTGAATATCCAAGCTCTCTGTATCCCCTACTGAAGCATCCAGTAAAAAGCTGCACCAGGAGAGCTGGTGATCAATAATGGAGGCAGAGTTTTCAGAGCGAGAGTGTATACCCATGGTAACCTCTGGCCTAATGGGAGACCCAGAGGAGCCAGAAAGGGCAGTCATTTGCAGGTTTGGTCAAAGAGACAGCAGAGAGATGAGACAAAGAGAAACAGAAGGGTGGAAGGAACGATAAAAGTGTTTAAGATTATAGAGGGTTATTTATAGCAGAGCTGTGCAGGGGGGTCAGAAATATGAAGACAGAGGGGAGGCAGAGCAAGCATGAGTGAGAGAAAGAGTGGGAAAGCCAGTTAGAGGGATGAGTTACCAGGTATGAATTAAATGGTCTCTAGGTGAAACTAAGTGTGTTACAGTGAAATAAAGCCAGTTTCCTGTCCATTTCATTCTATTTTAAAAGACAGGAATCAAGGGGTAAGACCCCAGGTGTGCCATTCAAAAGTATATTATATAACATAATTGTACCAATGAATTAATCCCATTACTCAAGTATTTCCACTACCACTCACATGCAAGCTGCACCCGTGCCTTGCGGCTGATCAGCATTCCATAACGGTTCTGAGCAGCACACTCATACTCTCCAGCGTCTGTCTCGTTGCTCTCCCGCCGTTTTTGAAAGTTTCGGATTAGGAGCATGCCATTGTCCAGCACAGTCACTCTGGGGCCTGTAGGAATGGGTATACCATTTCGCCGCCAGGTAATAGTGATAGGGCCCTCCCCTTCAACCTCACAGTCCAACATCAAGGGCCGGTCTCGCACTGCAATAACATCATTGGGCTCCTTAATAAAGGCCAGCTCCGAAGCCCCACTCAAACCTGGGAGAGAAAAAATAGGTAAAAAAGTTAGATGACGTAAAAAACTTCTTACTAAATTGCAATGGCTTACTAGTGCTCACGAATGACAAAAAGTTATGAAATGAAGAGTGGAGAGAAGGAGATAATTGCTTGAGAGCGATGATGATGATAATGATGATGGTGAGGATGATGAAGATGACGATGATGATGATAATGATGATGATGATAATGATGATGATGGTGATGATGATGACGATGGACATCATGGAGGATGTTGAGCTGAAGAGGCAAAGATAATTTCATTAAACAAATCTCATTGAAATGTGGAAAAACTACAGAACAACTGCATAATATAAACACAAGCTGAGGATCTGTCATATTTTGTGTCTTTATGGATGTGACGCACAACTGTAGGGGCAAGGCAGTGCAGAGGTTTTACTTTAGGTGGCCCTCCCAGTCACAGCTTTATGGAGCTGTAAATCCTGTAAAGGCTAGGCTTCTGCTCTGAGAATAAGTGCAGGAGAAAGAGGAGTAATGGCCCATAATACAGTAATTGATTGGAGAATATAGTGCTACACCAACACTGACATCATTGCTCATTTGTCTGCCAGGAAATAATGGGTGAACTTTGACATGTACTGTGTTACAGACATTCAGCTGACTCTTGTGGCAGCAGTCTAAAAGAATTACACCTTTTTGGCAGGGCCTGCAATTTGACTTAGATGCTATATGTAGTACGGACACAATAATTCATGATTTGGTTCACTTCAACCTGTCTTGCTGAGTTCAATACAGTGTTTGGAATCCTGTAGGTGAACCTTTGTAAATGGACCACAGGTCTGAAGCTTGAACTAGTCACACAGCCATGTCCACTGTAAATAAATGAGACAGAGAGGAACCAAGAACTAATTCACTACCCACTGTGTTATATTTACTAGGCAGTGCCGAGATTACCATGATATCACCAGAGCATTTACCACTGAGAATTCGACCAACACTAAAATATGACTAATACACTATATAGTTTGCTATTTCTGTAAAAGGAAGTGATTTTCCTAACTGTTTTGCCCATAGGCTCAGCAAAACAGTTAGGTCCACTGAGCCAGTATATGTTTGGACAATAACTCATTCTTAAAAATATGCAGGCAGAGGACAGGCCTGAGTCTGGGAGCACCCTGATGACAGCTTCATTTGCTCTGTAGGCTGTGGGGTGTTCACATGAGAAAGTTGGGGACAACAGCGCAGGAGGGGCCGCAGGCTGGCTGAAGAGGGGCTGCTCCAGGCTATTCATCTCAGCTGAACATGCACTTGACTTTCCCCAGTCTGATTGATGGCTCTGTTAGCACCCCCCATCCCTCTCCATCACCCCAAAAACAGCCGCACAATGCTGCTGAATGCCACAGAGCCATTCAAGCAGTGAGAGCCACGGCGATGTCAGAAGTGTAGGGGAGAGGGGTGGAGGGAGCAGGGAGCAGGGCCGTATGATTTGGGGTTTGGGTAAGACCAGTGATAGCACTCCATCTTTGCACCCACCACTCTATAATTGGCCCGCCCCATCCAATCCCATCATCCCCCCACCCTATTTTGTGGAACCATCTGCCCTCTCTCCCTGCCCCCACAGAGTTTTTCCCTTTTCACTTGAACTTGGGGGTGACTTTCCCATGCCACCCAATCACTCAAACTTTGCCCCTGACGACACACTCATCCCCCCATTCTCTGTGTCTTTTTGGGGTGCCTGTGTTGGGTGATTCACTGGCGCAGACCATGACCCCTCTCACAGCCTGCACCCGAAAACTCCCTCTCCCAGCTGTCCCCAAAAGACAACACAAAAAACACTCCAGTTGCACTTAAACTTGAATGAGACATGAACTTGAAAGTTTGTCACCTCTCATAGCGTCTGACTGTTGACCTCATCTCACAATATAGTCAACATAAACTACCGTCTGACCCTCTAATATCACATTCATCTGCATAGCCATCACCATCATCCTCATAACACTTCTGCAGCACCGCTCACAGTCCAGCTGCTTTGTTTGTCTGTCCTTTCTTCTGTCCTTTACATTTATGTATACAAAAGTTCAAAAGATCTGTGGGGCAGTCTGTGGGGCAGTCCTGATCAACTTCAGTATAATAATATCCTGATATTTTTTTAACATCACAGTATGGGATCAACTGATAAGTTATAAAAAATTAAGGAAAGAAAATGAATATCAAACCTGACATTGCTTGTTATGGGGAAAGAGTTTTGCTGTTTTCTTCTCTTAAAATGACATCATAATCAAGAATTACCACCATGATAATCATTTCCTTCTCTTCAAAATCCCCATATTACATTATATTTAATCATCATCACCATTGTACTGTGTTCATAGCTCTGGCCATAACAATAATACATGACCTCCAGGCCTTGGCTCTCATCCAACTCAAGCTGTGCATGACTCAAAAACATTTCAGAGAGAATCATTTTCACTTCAAACCTTTTTTAGGCCTTATTAGTGCTACAAATTAAGACCTCCTTAATGAATATACATATTCTCATTCTACACACAGTGCAGATGTACAACAACCTGGCAGTGGAATTGAACTTACTTAAATCTTCCAACTTACATTGGCTTTATTTGTCATTGGCTCCTGTCACAGGACATGCATGTACTCGTTTTTTATAAGAAATGTGCATAACCTTTACAATAAACTACCTTTGCCATGAAAAGTTCTGAGGTGTTTAGTGTTTGAACAAATTTCAACACTTTGGCATCATTCTGCTGGCTTCACTGGTTGGAGCCAGAGGGTTTTCTCTAAAATTTAGATTGAGAGACTTTGGATACATTTAATCAAACTATTTGTTGGATTTTTTTGTCGACTGCAGCATGAGGTGGTGCTTATAATGGTCCTTTTGTTAAATTAGAGCGATTTAGTTATGCCTGCAGCCCCATCTGTATTCTACACACCCACAATAGAGAACCCATCTCCACTCGTAAAGCGCTATTGGACCTCATTGGCCCTGTGTGTGACTGGGAGACCAAGTATAGGGATAATTTCACCTCCCATCTGGGTGTCATTAACAAGAAGAGAACTTTAGAGGTTCACCCTGAACAGACACCCACCAAACCCCACCCTCATGGGCAGACGGTGATCCCAGACCCTAAAGGTCATGAGAGAGTGGGTGCAAGGCAGGGAGGAGGGGGCAGCTTCTGTTCGATAACCAAAGGCCCAGAATACCCTTCCTTTGTTTATTGTCCTCAAGGGTGACCGTGAACTTCACAGCTTATTGTGATTTTGCATCATCCTGAACCCCCAACCAATAGAGCAAGGGGACATGGGTGGCGCAGTTAGGGCAAACATGGCCAAATCCCCTTATTGATGTTTTTAATGTCTGCTGTGGCTGAGCCAGACGAATGAAATCCTGTCGCAAAATCTGAAATTGAAATGTTCCTGTGTCTGTTTAAAGCTCTGGGAACCAGTGCAGAGTTAAGGACCACCTCATAAGACTGCATTTCATCTGTATTTAGTTCATATATTTTATATTTTCTTTTGGTCAAATGCTTCAAATAAATATTTGATGGTGCTTTGATGACCCAGAAGATATTATATCAACTTTAAACTTAAAATGGCATCTCTGTGAAAGTCTGCGAACATGCTTAAAAACACATAAAAGAAGTCTTTGATGCAGGCTTGCTCGTGTATTATGAGGCAAACGTAACTTAAGGACAAAGGACAGGCCAAATCTTACCTACAGGGGTTAAAACAGTGTGAAATACAATACATTGTGCTAGATCTTTAAATCTTCCTTTACGACTCCTGTTGTAAATGTTTTATAGGATGTTGCATAGAATAAGCAACACACCCTGCTGCTTCTTTCACATTCACCGGAGGCTGCGTAGCCTCTGTGTCTCCACAACCTCAGTAGTTGGTCACAGTGCAGACAGGCATAGTGCCACAGTTTGGGACACAGAGAGTGAGTCTGAGCGACTCTGAGTCTAAACCCAGCAGGAGCCAGGCAGCCCCAGCAGGCCTATTGTCTCTCTAATGGGAGTTAACTCCCCTCTCTTGCTGGCTGACTCCATGCTCTTTTGCTGCCAGTGCAGGCACACAAGCTCAGAGCTCTCACCTATTGTTTAAGCAGGGATGCTCATTACTGTGTGCAGGCCAAATGAGGACTGGGTGTGGATAAGACCCAGGAGCATTTCCGATTGAGGTGTTGGCCAAATTAACATTGATGCATTCACGTTCTTCCTCTCAACAAATCCCCAGGGACTTATTAGGGGTGTAATTAAATTAGCTAACAATTAGAGAGAGTGGGAACTGCTTGTCAGGGCTCTCTAAGTAATTGATATGGCACTTGTTTATCAAAGGGTTTACTTGCTCTGTACATGTAGAATACATCACATTTTATGTTATTTTATGTTTCTGTTTCTTTACACTCTCTTTTCAAATATGTACCCTCGGACATACAAACCAAGCACCACCCAACATTTCAAAAACAACAACAATAACCTTGGACCCAGCAACCACAGTTGAATGTATTTTTGCACTCAGAAATAGTATGCATGTTGCATTCTACACTACACTGTACATAGATACCAGTATTTCAGGGGCTGGTGAGAGGTGTAATATTAAACTTACACATTCTTTACTCTTGGAAAGCTGCACAGCGTTTCTATGTACCATTACAAATACAGAGGATGTCTGTACATATTGCACTGCTTTTTAAGTTTGCTACTCAAAAGACTTTCTGTCATTTAGATAGAAATCTTCTGGACTACAGATCAACTTTCTAGTCTGTGTTGTTCCATGTTCGTGTTCCATATTCAATAATTTGTCATTTCTAATGAAGCTGAGCCATATAAAGTACTTTATATATAAAACTAACTGTCGTTGTCAAAACAAAATCTTTTTAAGATACATTCAAATCTCTTTGTGCAGCCAGATGAACCTGAAGAACAACAATGTTTCTACTGGGCTAAAGCATCAAGAAGAAAGCAAGAAGCATCTTCTATCTGACAGAATTTTTCCAGCAGCTGCCAGTTATACAAAATTCTCTCTCTTCAGTCAAATGCAGCACTAATTTTCATCAGGGCTGCTAAATGGTGAAGAGATGTGTTTAAAGTTTCCTGGCTCTTCTCTGTTCTAAAGGCCTCAGCACTTGCCCTTAATGCGTATTCACAGCTGCAAATCAGTTCCCACAGTACCGAATTAAGTTTGGCCCTAATTGGTAAACATGAAACAGCCCCAACTCGTGAGTGTATTGCAGCGGGGTTGGTGATCCACGGGGCAGGGAGAATGGAGGCAGTGCCCCCCCCACCTCCTCTGCATGGGCGGCTGGACTGGCCCTGAGACGCACGCTGTGTGGATCTTTTGGATTAAGATCCTGAACTGTGGGGAGCCTTGTTGGATTTAAAATAGCCTAGTTGTGCCTCTGTTTGTGTTTGTCTGAGTATGTGTGCGTGTGTGTGTGTGGGGGGGGTGAAGCAGCTGCATGGATTACTGCCCCTAGTAATGAGATCTCAATCAGAGCACCCACCCCCCATGCCCTTCCCATCTCAACCCTTCTCCAGTCGTATGGAAATGAGGGGTGTTGGGATGAAGTAGGGTTGGGATGAGGGACAGGGTCAGAGGTCAGTGTCACTGTCTGGCCCAGGTCCGTCTGTCTGCTATGCACCACTGACCATGAACTTGCTGTTTTCAACCCAAAACCTGGTGTCATGCATAATTTCAGTCTGAACCCCTGCACTTCATTATTGATCCATAACAGACAGATAGGCCACACATATAATCATCAGGCACTACTTTATCAAATTATGAAAACCAGCATTAACAGAGTATTTATATTGTATAAACCATGCCCAACAATATGGGCATGGTTTAAACTTAAAAAGTGATAAACAGAGTGCAGAGGGCTTTAAAGTAAAAAAAAAAAGCACAGCAGGTAAACCTACAAATTTTTATTAACAATGGGGCTGATGGGAAATACGGCCCTTGTGATTATGATCCCAAACAACCTTTAAAACTGTGTTCTGATTCTATATGTGATATGTTAATCATGGTTAATAGCCGTAAATTTGGCAATTATGAAAAATCTGGTGAAATATTTAAAGACAAGTGCATTTAACTTTATACCACTTTAAATGCCAAAATGCCCAAATTGATTTGTATTATCCTGTAACATTTACTGTCAAATGCATTGTTTATTAAAGAGTTACTATATCAAACAACGATTAAATAATGAACAAAATGTGTTTACTGTCACATTAGTGTGTTTTTTATTTTTGAAATCCAGAGTCATTGACTCCATGTGTTAATATTTTCTAAAGTGTCCCTAAGATCCTATTAAGAAGCAAAGGCATTGTCCAGCAACACTGCAAAATCCTAAATCATTCACATACTATTTAAATATGGATATCAGTTAGCCAGAACATAGGACAAGAACTGGCCACTAAGGGCTCATTGAATTATTTCTGTGTTATTCCCACCTTCAAGGCAACACACTTTATATTTAATACACCACTGGACCCCCAGAAATATGTGAGATAAATGTTACATGTTTGCAAGAAAATCCATGATCCCTTTCATCAGTTTTATCATGTTCCAGATAAATCAAGTGTGTCAGCTGCGCTCATGAACAAGTTCTTAGCAACAAACTTCATTACACAGGCTGAATGAATCACAAGATCTCCAAAAACTAGTCATATGTGCAAAACACACGAGAAAAGACATTGGTAGCACACAATGAAAACTAACCCATGCACATCCACATCTAAAAGTATAAACTGGTTCAAATGTTCTCTGAGCTTGCCTGAGCACAAATCTGAGGATATTTTTTAAATGAGTTAAGCCCATGACTAAAATGAGTCTTTATCATACATAGAGCTTTGGTCATACCTATTAAAAAAACATCTGAAAATTCAAATTTGATTGTAAAGGATCAATTTGATTGACGGAGTATATAAAATGACAAGCAATTCAAATATCTATGGGTTCTGTTAGATCTAAGACATCTGAGTTAATCTGAGACAGAACTACACAAATATCTACTATCTGTAGATCAATCAGAACCAATTATGTGGAATTGTTTACCTTCTCACGCTAAATGTATTTGTTGGCCATGAATGGGTTAATGAACAGTTGCCTCAGATACGAAGCCACAGTGCAGACCCAAGGCCATCAGAAAAAGAAAATATATTTGAAATTAGTCGATTTTATATTTCACAATCGTGCCATTTGTGTTCAATACAACACTAATGTGTGTGGGCTGTACTTTAGTATTTTTTATATAACCGTCCAGAAAAAAAAGCCTTGAGTAACAAAAAACATTTCAGCTGATCCATATAAATTGATAATGCGTTCAGCTTAAAGGTTAAGTGCATCATATGTAACAACAAAAAAGAACAAACAATAAAAACATGACAATGAAAAATTAAGTAAAGATGCAAGGACACTTAAACTGAAACATTTTGTTGCATTTATTCTTATTTTTGTTACATTAATACTAAGTAATTTACATAAATCATCACTGATCTGGTACAGTGCACTAAATCTTTACGCAGTCTATTTTTTGGTCAATTGTCATACTATCTTTTATTATTTATTTGTCGTACTGAGTATGCTAATGACAAAAGATTTTCCTATTTGATAAATAAAGTTGCTTCTTATTTGTCTTGTCTTATCTTACCATAAACTTTGAACAGACGGTTTATGGTTATATAGATGAAAAATAATATAACTTTAACTTGCCAAACATAATACACAAGAGGCTAAAATGATGCCAATATCGGGAAATGTAATATGGAATATGCCAATATCGGGAAATGCATTCAGCTCTAAGGTTTAGGGAAAGTAGGAAAACTCTTGCTGAAATTGCTGAAAATAATAATAGCCTATTACTATACGGTTTATATGTAAGAACAAACTATAAAAATATAAGTAAATATGCAAGAACTGAATGCGGCTGAATGATAAACTGAAGCATTTAATTGCATTTATTTTTATTGAAGTATTTAACATTTAGTGTGCTGTTCCAGCCGAATAGATCACTCATATGAACGAAAAATGACAATATTTATCCCACCTGATAAAGCAATCAGCAGAAGCAGCAGTGGAGCGGTGGTCGAGATCATGGTTTGTAAGTAGTTTACTCCTCTTGGTTCGTCACTTTCATTTGTTCCAGATATCTCCGTTTCCAGAAATTAAGCAGAATGAAGAAAAGACTAACGGGCGCACACACACACAGACTCGTACAGTTTATATAAGCGTGTATAATCCAGAGGTTGAGTCCTGGTTTCGTGAGGAAACTTCACTGAACATCTCCAGTGCCTCCTCGTCCTACAGCAGCTGAGAGCTTCTTAGCTCCACGAGCTCGAGGAGAACGAGGTTGCCGTGGTGACAGCTCACACGAAGAGACACTGACTGAACGCAGTGGCGATCCGACCAATGACAGCACAACAAAAGACTGAGAGGGCGGAGCCTGAAAGTGCAAAAGTGGACAAAAGTATTGGGACACACCTGTTTAGCAGTAGCAGTTGGTGGCCTAATGGTTAGGGAGTTGCCCCTGCGAGAAAGTGGTGGGTTCGAATCCCAAGACGGCTAATGGCACCACTGAAGTACCACATACTGCTGCTCTGGCGCTTGCTTGCTTTTTCACTTGGTCAATGGGTTAAATGCAGAGAAGAATTTGGTGCTGTTCACACGGGATGATCTCGTGTTGTTCTTGTGTTACAAGATGATAGTGAGACCAGCTATGTTTAATGGCACTGATGAAAAGACAGTAAGCAGAGCTGGAAGTGCTAAGATCCGCTTTGAAAGTGATGGGGCCATGGGGCTGGACAAGATCAGATTTACATTTTTTTCGAGAAACAACTTGATTAGGAACTTTTAGAGGAAACATAGAGGCGAGATCGCCTTGGTTTGGGCAGAAGAGACTGGATGTGTTGGGAGAAGGATGCTGAGGATGGAGCTGCCAGGGAAGAGGAAAAGAAGTAGGCCTAGTAGGAGGTTTATGGATGTGGAGAGGGAGGACATGCAGGCAGTTGGTGTGAGAGAGGATGGTGCTGAGGATAGAAGCACTTGAAGACAGTTGATCTGACATGGTAACAGGTAATCGGGAGCAGCTGAAAGAAGAAGAAGAAGAGGTAGAGGGCTACGCCCCATACTTACAGTAAAGAGGAACCATAAAACTTTACTGCCCCCTTTCTCCCCTCAAAAGCCCTAGCCTTTTGCCACAGTTGCAAATAAGAATTCTGTACTTAATCTGTTCTGCCTGGTAAAATAAAGGTATAATAAAAATAAATAAATAAAAGCATACAAATATACTGTAGACTTCATATTACAGTCTGCGTATTTGAATGCAATGTCAGCTGTCCCAATACTTTTGTGCATATAGTATAGAAAAGGCACTCAAGTTGACAACCCTGACCTTTACTACAAACACAAAAGCAAATCATACTAAACATTGTTTATGTCTTATTATTATTAATTATTGTAATTGGGACTTTTTTGTTTGAATGTTATTGGAAAAATAGTTATAGTTTCTCTTTCTTGCTATAATTAATAGGTGCTGTTTATGTTTTGACTACTTGTCAAGGTTAAGAATTTAAACTAAATTAAGTTCTCATCATTCTCTTCATGTTTACTTGTTTAATGAATATCATGAATGTATAAAAAAATGACCAGTTTTCATGGGGGCCTTGGGGGCAGTTGGATGGCCTAGTGGTTAAGGCATCCGCCCTGCGACCAGAAAGTCCAGGTTCGATACCCAAGGCCGCTAGGCACCGCTGAGGTACCCTGAGCAAGGTACAGTCCACCAGGTGCCATGTTCCTGGCTGTCCCCTGCTTCACTTGGTGAATGGGTTAAATGCAGAGGTTGAATTTTGTGCTGTTCACACTGTGTGCTGTGGTGTG
>JBBPDH010000007.1:7173556-7189341 GCA_037974565.1 Clupeocharax schoutedeni
AGAAAACAGACCAAAACCAAGAACAGAAAAACAGAAAACCCAAAACCTGGCACGGCCCTAGCGTGCCAGCCCTAACAGCTATTCAAATAACCCAAGACAACCAGTGAATTTACAAGTGTCCTCTGAATTAAGTGTGATAATGCTGATTATTTGTAAAAATTCCATGTCATCATTTTTTGTTACACCGCTGTTGGAAAAAAGGCTTTGCAAGTCAGCTTCCATCTAATAAAATGTGAAATGGTTTAAATTCTCCCTTTACAGTTTTATATAGAAAACTGTAGTTAAAGTCTTCCCTACCATTTCTTCATCCTTTTCATTTTGCTCTCATGCTTTATTTATTTATTATTTACTGAAGACTAATGCTCAGTTCCTGTTTACTGCTGTTGCAGTGTGAATTCTGAAAAATGTTATTACGCATTTTAGAGGTAAATGTCAATTAAAAAATGCCTGACAAAAATGCGAATCCTTTGAGTTAAACATGTTTTTGATGCTGCAGACATAAGCCACCACTCTGTTAAAATCTGCTGGTTAGAGGTTAATGTAACTGAACAGTACAAGATTAAATATTTATAGGCATTAGTCAAGTGTTTTAACGATGTGAGTCATGCATTTTGTTTACTAATAACTAGCCCATCACTTACACACTGAAAATGCATCGGAAGCCTAAAATGAAACACAACTCAAGATGAGAAATCGGGCAATAAAAAAGTAGATTTGATCACTAAAACAAGCCAACCAATAATCAAACAAAACACAAAGAAATTAGCATTCTTTTCGTTTATTTTCTTAAAAACAACATTCACAACAGAAGTCACATCTATATAAATTACTACAGTGAACACAATACACCTTAAATATAACTCTGCAATCTTTTTTTTTCTTTACCCTTAAAAATAAAAACTGTCCTAATTCCCATATTCTCCCATAAAGCATTGCAGTCAGACGCATTAAAATACAGTGATTCCTAACTTTTAGTTACACTCCCTTTGGCATGCTGTCCCCTGCTGGTCATCAGTAAACACTGCAGAACAAATAGGCAAAGTCAGAACAAACTGACCACATTCCTGGCCAAGAAAAAGCTACAATTTCTGACCCAGGTTCTTCATCTTTACTATGCTGCTAATTAATAAATTATATCAGTGCCTTTTCAGATTTCTCCCCTAAAATTAAGACTAAACATACACAACACTGGTGCCGTTCTGGCCTTTTTCTACTATGACAAAATGATTATATTTCTATGTATCACAGCTTTTTTTTCATCCGATTTTTTCCCTCATATTCAAAGAAGCAGACAAATAAAGACTCCTTCACTAACTCAAAACAGGATCTTTAAACACAAGACACACTCCGTTGCTGGGCTGTATAAAGTCACCCCACACAACTCAATATACAGTATAGGCCCTTTGTCACTGAACCTACATGATACACAAAAGACTCAAACAATGCCACAAACAAACTGTTTAAAAGAAAGGGAAAAGAAAGAAAGAATGGAATTAGGTATTAGTCACCGAGAGTGGAGGAAAAGGACGTGGAGGTGAAGGCCATAGGACTGCAGCTCACATCACAAAGATGAGCTATATAATACAATATCCGCTCAGCTAGACTGGCAAAACAGCATATCCAAGCATTTTCCTATTCAACTTCACAATATTGCTAAATAATCAGAACCCACAGTGCCGGAAGAAATTTCAGACAGCTCTTGGGGCCTTGGTGCTGATCAAGGGCCAAGAATGTTTGAATTTTTTATAAAACACAGACTCTAAGGATCAACACGGAGATGAAATTTCCATATGCAGAGTGAAACACACAGTTGTAACAACGATTCATTTTTAGCATGTTACAGACAAACATCTTGGCCAAATAGACCAAGCCCCAGAACGGACAAAACCTCAGCTTGGGTGGAAGTTTCCCACCTAGTATGGTGCTTCCATAGTTACTAGTTAGCTAGTTAATGTATCTGGAGGGTAGGTCATTATTGTTAATTAAACATTTGTGCAATTATATTGTTTCATTTTCATAATTGTCATTATACTTTTATACATTATAATTTACTAATCTTGTACTTTACAATAATCCGTTTCATTTAATTAAAAGTTTCATAACATTTACATTTATGGCATTTGGGGGGCCCTCTTATCCAGAGCAACTTACAAAGGTTACTTACAGCATCTGATCGTAAAGACAATTGGGGGTTTGAACCCATAACTTTGTGGTCATGGGATTCACAGGGCTACTACATTACTAAATTATGTATCGCTTAATTGTATTATGTACCAAATATAGAGTGAATATAAAGTGTAACAACTAAAGATTCTTGAATAAAGAATCGTGAGCAAGCACAGAACCCCCAACTAGGGGGTCGTTCCACATTCGCCAAGGCCTTAACCTTCCTGGGGTTTAGTCTTGTGTCTTGCAGCTGGATACTACTGACCTACCCAGCCTACTGACGTGAGAAAGGCTATTGGACAGAATGACAAAAGCATTCCGTAGGTACCCAGCACAGTTAAAGCAGTACCTGCCTGACCTCTACCCTACACACCAAAACTGAAAGCTCTAGATTAGGCATAGTTTTACTCAGCAGTTTTTATAGTGGAACACTAGCTCAGCATTCAAAAACACCTGCCAAGTTCACTATTGAGCTGATATTGATACTGCCTCTACTTTGATATTGACTAAGGTTAAATCTGTCTGTGTAGTATGGATTTAAACATGACTCTGTTTGACTCTGCATGACTGTGCTGCCCAGTGGTTGGAGCGGAGTGAATGCGTGTGTGTGCGGGACCACATTAATCACACAGAGCCACTCACAGTGGTACAGGGCTGAGCTGGGAGTGCATGAGAGTCTCTCAGAGTATTACTGAAGCAGAAAAAAGAGAACTCTCAAGCAATGTAACAGACAGGAGACGCGCACACAAATGCACAAAAAGATGCTGGCAAATGCCTTCAGCAAGGGTAAAATAATAGGGACACATTTAACTTCCATCCTCCTTCACTGAACTTCCCTTCCTTCCTGATGTTGCTGAAACCAAGCCCCATTCACATTTCGCAAAATTAAAAAAATAAAATCAAACTGAATAGAAATTAAACTAAAAGGAGGTAAATTCTAACCAGAAAGTCTTTTAGTTAGGGAGAGAAGTCCTTAGCATGATGTGTTTGTGTTCTACTCCGCTGCACTGTTTTCAGTGGTTTGCACCCTCACTTCTGTCCAGTTTCTCTGGGTCACTTGCTGCTCTCCTGATCTCCTCGCTTCTGCATTCAGAGGAGCTAAACGGCCTGCTCTGCATCCGTTCATAGAGTGAGCCAGTACCATACTGTGGCCCCAATTCAGATGGTTTCTCCACTTGTCCAGCAGTCTAGACCTGTCTGGTGGTGGTCCCCTGAAACTCTGAGAACTCCGTCTTTTAGCTCTGCAGGCAAAGAACTGCTGCTTGAATTTCGACCAGCCAATAAAACTTTACAAGGGGAAAGACGAGGAGTGGTGCTTAATTTTTTACAATGAAGGCTGTCCGGCAACACATACAACACACACACTGTGGAGGCTGGATTTGAGAATGCACAGCTGATAAGCTTATAAGGAGTAATGGGATAAAGAGGCCTTGTTGTGAAACATATCCAGAGTTCAGCAGAAGGCATTGTAATGCAGGGCACTGTTCATGTCGATGTAATGCATAGATCAGAATGTCACTGACGCAGCCAACGCACATGACTGCTGTATCTGAATTGGGTAAGCCAAGGTGAACTTGCTGAGCAAGGACAGGGCACTGATACTGCAGTTTCAGTATTGTTTCATTGTTGCATCTGAATCTAGCAACCATCTTCAGATCCTCTGTATGTAGACAGATCAAGCCAAAAACACCCCTCTAAAGTAATCAGCGAGGCTAAAACTACTATAGAATACTTCACAGCTTCAGTCAAGAGCAGTGTGCAAATTAAATAAATAATTTTTAAAAATTACACCAAAGAAAAGTTATCCTGACTAAATAGAGCAGCTCTCTTTCTCCAATATGGAATCACACAAGGAGAGTGATGAGCGAGATTTATCACAAGTACCATTCCCTTAAAGGCTGAAGATGGAAACAGAAGATTTGATGAAACAGAGGCCCATGTAGGAGTATGCATGTGTATGTGTGTTCTCAGTAGGTTTGCTGGGTAGAGGGATTAGTGACCACAAAACAGTTTGAGGCAGCCACTGGCAGGAAGGATGGCCCATCTGTAGGGGACAGGATTGTGTATGTTTGTGTATGCCTGTCTAAGAGCCTCAGCACTCCAGGGGCACCAAAAAGCAGCGTCTGCAGTCCACAGCTTTGGGGCTGGGTGGCTGAGCCCTCTTCTTCCTCAGCTCCTCTCGGCCCACAGAGCCACTTAGCCTGGTATACGCAGCCTTATATTTCTTATCAAAAGCAGCTGGAATGCACAAGAACAAAATCAACATAAGCCAGATAATTATATTATGAAATAATTCAGCATGTAACACGTTAGACACTAGTATACTTACCAACATGGTCTTTGCCCATAGCAGCCAGAGTGAGAAACAAGAACTCCCTGTACAAACTCCTATGAACAAAAGTCAAACATGTGCTTTTAATGTGTTTGAATCAATGACAATTGCTTTACAACTACACAGGAAGCACAGCTTTCCCAAGTGTCATCGCTACTACTCCTGCACTCCCTTTCCTCTCCTACTGCTCCTGTCCTACCTTGGAAGAAAAAGGAGAAATCAAGAGGAGAAAAGGAGCACAGGGAGCAGAGGGAACGAACAGTAATCTGGTGTAACAGGATTGCTTATTCACTTCAGTATTACCAAATTTGATGTCATATATTGATTGTACTTCTGGCTTGTGAACACACCCCTATTATCTTTGGTATGCAATCTTTGGTACTACACAAAACCAGGTTATTTACAATTGTATGGTCTTCTCCTTCGTGTTCCTTATTTATTTATTATCAAGTACAGCTGGCACACTAAAGATTAGGATCAGACTGTGTCCACCTTTGTAAAGGACTGTACTTAATTATGTAATTCCTGTAAATATATGAATACATGTATGTCCACATACCCATATCCGATTGTGATACCCATACCAACAAATTTCATCTAAGTTTTTTATTTATGTTGTAGTGTGGCACTTATTCAGATGTGATTACCAAAGACAGTTTATTTAGATATAATTCTCAATTTGTTGAACACACAGCATATTACAACGCATAAATGGGCCATAGCCAGGCCCTGTTCCTTACCTCTGTATACGGGGATTGCCGGGTTGCTTGGCAACGGTGTCCAGGAAGATTGTGATAGCCTTGTGTACCTCGTTCATACCGACCCAGCGCAGGACTTCCTCTAGAAAGCTCAGAGTGAAGGGATGGTTGTGTCTGCGCCAACTGTAATTACGCATCTGTACGCCACCTACAGGAGAAGATTAAATCACTTTTGTGTTTTCCATGTGAATTGTGTTCTTTTTTCAACATTACTTTCAACATCATCAATTTGAAGGCCACAATGAATAGGAGATGCTCTTACTATGTATTCTCCACAGCACATAGAGAGGCGGCCACTGATCCGTATCAGGCATTAACGTGTCCCATAGTAACCTCACCCTTACTGAAGTGCTCTCTGAACTCTGAGTCACACAAAAAAAAAACCAACACTGCATTGTAGTTATCCATTTTCACAGAATTATTACATCTGTACAAAATCTAAAGTGGCAAATGAAAATGACTTAAATTTAGTAAATACAATTTTTTAAATAGCAGAATATTGTGTCATTACTGATTATTCAGCTTTTTAAATGGGTTTTTGTTTACTTATTTTAATGTTCCTATGACATAAAAAAAAATCATTTTATGAGATTTTTTAACATTAATATAAGTTCCCCTAGCCAGCCTATGATCCTGCAGTGGCTTGAAATGGCAATATGTTCCGTCGTTGAGAAAATGACAGCTTGGATGGCCCGATCTTAATTTTGGCGTTGCATGTTGTCATAGGAGGAAAGGTTACTTCTCCTCTTCATTATCATTTAAAGCCACAGACACAGAAACGGTGTGTCCTCTGGAAATCTCATTGTGGGACTGACGGACTCTAAGTGTCTGTAATTCTGCACCAAGGCTGAATTTCTGAAAGATTCTTCAGATACAGTATTAGGGGACCACTAAGACCTATATAAAAGCATAAAAAATCTGCATGTCATGGGACCTTTAAGACATTTTATCTACAGAGCTTAATAATTTTATTTTTTAAGACAATATGCATAATTCTGCTTATTTCAAGAAATGTTTGCTTTATTTTTTGGCTGTATATAACTGTGTAGGTGTTACCTGTGAAAACTGCGAGGCTAGTGGTGATGACCGCACCAGCTGCAAGAGGTTGCAGGGAAGGCCAAGGCGAGTGAAGTACCACACCAGGTTCCAGAAGAGAATGGAGTGGCTATCTAGCAACTGGGCCTGAGAGAGAACACTCTCGCCTTCATTCTCCAACAGGCTCTCCAGCTCCTTACGCAACACCAGAGGACTCAGGTATGCCACTGTCACCTGAGGGGCACCACCCAGGGATGAACCCTACCCGTAAGCGCGCACACACACACACACACACACACACACACACACACACAGAATTTACAATGTTTGAACACACTCAAAGGGAAAAAAAAGGAAATTGTAGACGAAGTCTTACGAGAGTGTTGCTGCTGCTCTCAGAGTACGTGCTGGTCTCTGAACTGGAGTCGTGCTCATTTACTCCATTATGCAGGTGCTGCAGGAAGACATCAGGACCACCAGGGGGCCTCATTGCACTCTCCACCTCATAATCCAAGTTCCAGTTACTGCGATCC
The DNA here is from genome assembly GCA_037974565.1 of Clupeocharax schoutedeni. NCBI lineage: Eukaryota > Metazoa > Chordata > Actinopteri > Characiformes > Alestidae > Clupeocharax > Clupeocharax schoutedeni. Next base: position 7,180,381 of record JBBPDH010000007.1, read on the forward strand.
CCACTGCTCAACAAAATTCAGAAATACTGACTACACAACTTTTCTGACACCACCCATCCTTGCATTGAGTAAGTGACTGCATTGACTCTTTTACAACCTAGCCCAAATTTATGACTGCGCAATTACAGGAGTATTTTCTCAATATCATGTAAACTCAGTTTTTACAAACTTCCCAGATTTGAGCACTATGATAGCCACTCCGACTGATCTAAATCGTTTTAGATCTAAAAATAAGAGAAGACTTTCAATAAAAGCTTTACTGGGTTTTCTGGGTTAAAAGGAAACTAGAAGCATTACAAATTGACAACTAGCATGACTAGGTGGGGGAATAACATCAAAATTTAACAAAAGGCTTGAAATGACTAATCTGAACACTGGTTTCTTCCTACTTGTTCACCTGTGACATTTCCTGCTCTACAAGTGGCATGGATAATTAAACTAACATGTTTTGAAATCTGTTTTAAGCTGGAGCTTAAAAAGCTAAATCAGTTTTAAGCTGGAGAGGATGTGCACAGGAGATAGCTGCAGACCTACGTACCTGACTGGGCCAATGTCACATATCTCAGCATTGAGAAAAGGCACAAAAGTTGTTGAGCAAAAGGGACAGCTAGTGTTAAGATTTGAGTCATCAGAAGTCCAGCCTGCCATGATCTCCTCATCATACACCAGTGAGTTACAGTTCCGACACAGACTACAGCTCGACATCAACACCTGTGCACAACAAACAGTCCCAAGGCTCTAAGAGTTTGCAAAGAAATAGAAAATCACACAACATCAACATAAGGCAGCATAGTCATTCATTTGGTTCAAAAGAGAGAAAGGGAGGTGGGATGAGGGAGAAAGACAGGAGGAAACAGAGAACGGGGAGAGAAAGTAAAAATGAGAGACAGTGAAACCATAGTTCAGAGTAACCATTTGATTACCTCAAGCCCAGCTCCTTCCTGTGCAGAATCCCATGACTTCCTGAATGAAAAAGTTGAATTTGGGGGTTCTGTCAGGTCAATGTCGCTCCCTACAGACAGTGAGCTCTGGAGAAAAAGAGAGACAGAGAACAGTAAGTCCACCTGTAATGTTAAAGATTCATATGTTATTGTTAAAAGATAAATTCGGTAAAAAAACATCACAAAACTGATGGCTTATTTCCACTTCCGATAGGGCTGGCCCAAATACTCTGAATACTCAGATACTCATTTATTGTGTTTCGTGGTTTTTAAGGGAAGTGCTTAGAATGAGTGTCAATGCCTGTAAAACATGACCTAACATGTTCTTTTGCCTATTGAATACAGCTTTTTCACCTCTGAGGTGGCATTGTAGAGTCGCTCTTTGGCCTTCAGCAGACCCTCAGCCACCTGCGCTTTGCGGGACAGCCTTTGTTCTGCTTTGCGTGAAGGCCCGTTAGCGCCAGGACGCCGGTCATCCATGCTGGCTGCACGTCGCGCTGAGACGCGGTGGCGTGTGGGAGTGAGCAGCTGCTGCAGTTTACCAGCCAGCCCACGGCTTGGAGACGACACATTATTGTAGTTTTCATCCACCACCTTCCGGTTCAGTGTCTCCCGCTGCTCCACAGGCCTGATGGACGGAGAGACCAGTGAGGGCCAAGAGAATGAGGCAAAAAAACCCGTTGACTACAAATGGATCTTTTAATATTAGGCAATTTATAAAAAAACACATATACAGTATCTCCATTTCTAATGAACATGATGCAAAATAATGCCTACAGCATACCCACTGAAAATTGTTCAGCCCACATATGCATTCTTACATAGCAACTACGGCAATGTTGGACAGAGTTCATAAAATGGTAATACCCTTCTATAATATAATCCAGACCTCTTATTTTCACAAAATATACATTTTTTATGTAAACTGACATTAAAACACAACATAAATGTACATATTTTGATTTACAGTTATGTTAAATGGTATAGCTGCCAACATTCTGTAAAGCTTGTCATTTGTAGGAGGTCACAAAAAAGCAAAAGTAAATAACATAAAAGGGCTCAGCACAGATGCGCAGGGGTCAGCGCTGTTGCCCCACAACAAGAAGGTCCTAGGTTGGGCGCAGGGTCTTTCTGTGTGGAGTGTGCATGTTGTCCCTGTGACTGCGTGGATTTCCTCCGGGAGCTCCCGTCTCCCACACCCAAGAACAAGCATGCATTGGGGATAGGTCAATTTAGCACACTAAAACTGCCCCTAGGTATGAATGTGTGTGTGAATGGTTGTCTTTCTATGTATGGGGCCCTGCGTCGACTGTCCAGGGTGTACCCTGCTTTCGCCTATAGCAGCTGGGATTGACTCCAACGCCCCGCGACCCCGAGTGCAGGACAAAGGGGTAGAAGATGGATGGATGTGCATTATAAAAACAAAAGGAACTCAAGTGAGAACTAAAAGCACCAGATTTGGAACACAGCCTAATTTTTCACCTAATTTGTGTGTACCTGCCGTCTCTCTCAGCTGGCTGGCACCTGCAGTCCATCTCTGGCTCAGCACACTCTTTGTAAAAGTTGGACAGGCAGACTTCACTGCGGCGCACTAGGATGCGGTCGGCAGGGGGCAGTGGAGAAAGCGTGGTCATATCACGACGGCCGACGGGGGGTTTTCGAGAGGCAGGGTCATCGATATCTGCATTCTGCAGCATCGCCTGTCTAGATGATTTAGACTCTGTGGGGGGAAAAAGGCAAACACCAGCACAGTGAAAGGGCATGCTGAGCATCTTTCAGTTTTATCTTCTTTCTACTGACTGCTGGAGTAAGTGCAAACCACAACAGACAGACCAGGACCTTGCATCAACAAAACACAAGGGTTCCGAGCACTTAACTGATTTTCTTTTGGCCAATCTGTCTGTGCTTGTTGCTGGGTTTCCTATACTGTAATGCCACTGAGAGTTCTGGGTATTGTGCCTGGCCCATCTACACAAAACTTTAACATATACTGGGGCTGCAGTGTTATATTAATGGTACATAAACACGCCCACCTTATAAGCCTTGTACGAAGTATCTAAAGTCACACGTGAGCTCGGAGAAAAGGCTAAGAATCCATCAACACCTCACTGATGTGTACAATGGCTGACTTCAGACATCAAAGAGAGATCAAAGAGACCTTGCTACAGACACAACCTGGCTCTCCAGCCTCTGCTGCTGTCTCCTTATCCCTGGAGAGCATGTACCTGCCACAGCAGCAGGAGGCTTCATCTAATCTGATACCTTATTTGCTGTTGCATCAGACTCACTTTTTAGGTACAATTCTACAAGTCACACTCACCTTCCTATCACTTTCAGCAGATAGTGGAGAAGTTTGCTATGACCCCCACACTGGCTTCTTGGCTCATTTAACTTGCCCAGTGGACCATGGCAGACTTTAGACATTATGACCTGAAGAGCAAGAAGCTGGTAGACACCAGGATGCTATCCCTTATAGCTTCATCTGAGAAGACCTATTACAACCTGAACTGCCCAAGCATGTGCAGACGCAGATGATGCGTTGAACAACCCTTGATAATATCTATGATAACATCTGACACACAGAGAAAACGCTTTATTTGTTATTGATCACACTGCACTCCTTACTGCAGTCCAAAATCCTGACTGAGGACTGCATGATACCTTGCTTAAGAGAACAGAATGATATCTTGCTTAACACAGTGTCCTATACGGCTAACGAGGCTTCAGGCTGCTCCGCTTCATGGTTGCTGCCAAGCATGCAGTCCTGCTCAAGTGTATAAGAGCAGCTATGGCAATAGTCCAATTTCTCCTCTACAATACCAACCAAACCTGATAAATAACTACAGAGTTGCTTCAGGTGCAGTTGATCAGGACAACAACCTAGCGGGTGTCCCTGGATCTCTGGAATTGGAATCTATAAATCCTCTGCATGATTCAGATCTACAGATTACAATTTTATTTTAAGCCCTTAAGAAAAATTCTATTGGACCAGTCATAAAATGAGGACAAAGTAAAATGGAGCTGCCAAAAAAGAGGGACAAAAATAAACCAACAGCGATAATATGTATTGTTGCAACTACATTTATTGCAATGATTTTCCTAGGCACATTATAGAAAGAATGATTAATAACATGAAACCTCTGCCTGTTACTTACTGTCAGCACGCATGCTGCTCAGACTGTTGCTCTTAGTGAGTGGACCAGTCAGTGATTCATGGCTTGAGCTTTCACTCAAACCACTCCAGCTGGTCTGACGAATAAGAGCGGAGTGGGGGCGGAGATTGCGGTTGGAGTTACCTACAGTGCAAAAGAGTTATTAGACGTTCAGCAATAACAGCTCCACTACAACGTTTGACATGACTTAGTGTGCAAACCTTGTCTGGAGCTGACAGAGTCACTCTTTTGTCTGTGTTTTATTGGCTGTCTGAAATGTGCCACAGCCAACAGAACGTTTCGAAGTTTGGCCCAGCGAAGACGACCTCCCTGATTGGTGGATGGCCACTTGCTCTCCAGCACAGCCTGCGAAATCAAGGTATTGAAGAAGTGAATGGGCAGCGTGACAGAAGAAAAACACTTATATGTAACAAACATATATGATATAATGTCCAGTTTAGGGATCACTGGGGTGTCAGAAGTATCCTTCGGTTTTGAGCACAGACCTTATTGTAGTACCCATATGTGATTGTGTTTGGAGTGATTCCAGCTTTCTTCATCTCCAGAAGAACTCTCACTGCAAGCACAGGCTGTCCGTATTGCCCACACAGTTGCATCAGGATCCGATAGCACACCTACAACACACACAGCCAGCACTGCATGAGGCCAAGCAAAACTAACACCATGTATCTCACATTTCAGTTTTCGCAAGAAACACAAAACACTGTACATGCTGTGACAGATTATTGTGTTTGGCTCTGAAGGTTTGGTCACTGAAGCTATTGCAGTTATAATAATTGTAAAACCAGCTAGTTAGCTGGACATGAAAATTAGACTTGTCTGTTAAACCCATATCAATAAAATAGAATTATTAAGCATGCAACTAATGCTGAACGACTGCTTTTAGAAAGTTTAATGGACAAGCCATGCAGATTGTAGTAACTTTCTTTCACTCTTCATTGTAGTGTGGGGTCTCACCTCATCCGGCAGAACCACTTTACGTGTCTCCATATGCTTGAGCACCTCATAGGCTGCATGAAGGGCTCGTACCTTGGTGCTCTCAGCCCGCACAAACGTGGGCAAGTAAATGAACCACAGGCCGTAACAGTGGCCCAACAGACATTTGGACCACATGTCTGGTACTGAGGAATACTTTTGAGCCCGCTTTTGTGCCAGCTTAATTTCCTGTACAAGAGCAGAAGACATAGAAGAACATTACATTCTGGCAGGTTCAAGTTTACACATGATCAAGGGGCACTAGTGTATAATACTGAACAAATACTGTTCTTTTTGGGGGGTTCAGCTCATTGTTTATTAGTTTAAAATTATAACCTGAATCTCATGTGTCTGTCAATGTATGTTTCTTATAAGTGTAAACATGTGGGTGTATAACACACTTCAGTAGTTTTCACCCAAATGCATTTTAGCTTTTGCTATAAAAAATGATGTTATTTCGGTTTAAAGTGTATGCCATCACTAAAATGAAGTAAAGTTTACTTATCAAACTGTACTGAAAGTTCGTATTAAACACACAATTAAAATGTTTTATTCATTAAAACAAATTACATCTCTGGTATTTAAAGGAAATTTCCAATGATACACTGTCAGAAAAAAAAGAACTCTGCAGGTACTTTTTTGTCCAACAGAATACTTATGGTTCAGCTGTGTATCTTTAATGGGGTTTAAAAGTACAATACATTTAGTTGCCCTGTGGGTGTGTGCAAATTTGAATGCTTTTACAAGTAACTTTTTAAACAGAAAAACAAAAGGTCGGTAAACAAGAAAATACAAAAAATGAATTAAGGGAACCACTCCATTGACCTTTTGGTGCATTTTGGTAATTTTTTTCTGAGAGTGTAGGAAAATACATAATGCCTAGAGACCATTCTTGAAATGGGTTAAAGAAATCTGACTGCTGGAGGGATTGGAGAAGTGATTCAATAGTGATGTGTACCTGTTTGGTGCGACGAGGGGCAGGGCTGTTGGGAGCACTTCCCTTAGCAGGGGTGCGGAGCTGGTCCTGTGGCCGGTCAAACAACTCCGGCTGCAGGATGGGAAACGTCTCATAGCTACACAAACACACATACATACAAGCACACCCAACTTAGTGACAGGCAGAGCCCAGGTGGCACTGGTAACAGACAATGTGTGTGTGCGCAACAGGAGAAGAGTGCAGGAGACCTGTAGGGTGCAGGAGACTCTGTGCCATCAGGTTCTTGAGGTTCCTCAGGTGGCATTATGAACACAGTATGCTCTCCACTATGAGTCTCATCAAGATCTATCAGCCTCACCTCCTCTGGCTTCTCCACATCCACCTACAGAGAGAGAGAGAGAGAGAGTGTGAAACAGACAGAACATGCAGCCTAAAAACTGCTCTAATGAATAGCTTTACAAAACTGCTTGTAAAAGCTGAAGAAAAGATGAAAAGTATCATTAAAAGAATCCATGTATTGCCCAGACCTTCTGAACACACTCATCAAAGAACTCCAAGCATGTATGTCTGTCACTGACGAAGGAGCACTCCTCTATGAACTGCGTGAACATCTGAGTCCTCGTGAGCTGTGAGTAAAATTTCTGCTGCGTCCGATCTCGTGACTTCAAGAAACCTAAGCACAAAAGAAGCACCAGACATAAGCACTGCAGTGGAAGATTTATTTAACAGAACAGAACAGCTAGACACTAACATTGTGACTGAATTTTAACGGCATTTTTAAATAATATTCTGCTAAATACACCACAGACTAAATCATCCATAGCTCCTACCCCATACTGCTATAGCCTTTAACTATAAGGTGTCAGAGTCCAACCCTTATAGCAACACTATAATTTAACAAATTACTATGGCCTCCCAGAGTTTAATTGAATGTGGGTCTACCAGATCTGAGTTTAACATCTTTTTATTAGAGCAGTAGTTTATATGCATGCTTGCCCTTTGTTCTTGGTTCCGTATTTGTGCTCCAACCCAATTTTGGTCTTGCAAATAATGATGTGCGCCTTGGGTTGAGTGTGATGTAATCTGATGCATAATATAATTTACTGTGTGAATGTGTTCATCACAAAATATCATAGCGTAACGGATTATAAAATCCTGCAATCCTACCAAACATGTCAGAATTGATATTTTGACTCAAAGAGTAGAATGTCAATGCACAGCTGAGTGGGGTCACCACCTTAGGAACATACCCTGCAGGTTAAAAAGGGAGCTGCAGTCAGTTGTTCGGTCAGAAGGAGCCTGGGTGATGGGCAAAAGGAAGGAGCGGTACCCTTTCAGCAAGCAGCTCATGAAGCGCAGGAAGGCCTCCTGAATCTCTAGTTCTAGCTGCTTCTGACGCCCATAGATCAAATCATAATCTGTCAGCAAAAACTCCAGAGTTGCCTCCTCTTGCCCAGGAGTACAGACTAGGAGAGAACAGGAAAAACAGAAAAGTTTGATACGTTAGGTTCATCCGTCTGATTCTATAGTTGAACCTAATGGTGCGATTGTCCCTAATTTGGATTAGAAATGAATTACTGTTTACATAGGTGTACAAGTTTAGATTTCACACTCACTTTTCTCTAGAGTCTTGTGCAGCCAGGTGAGGGAGTTGAGCATAATTTTCCCATGTTTCCTGGGTAGAGACCTCCATGACAAGGGCTTCTTATCTTCTGATCTAAAGATGGCAATTTGTTTATGAATTGAGGAGCAGTTCAAGAGGTTGTACTTGTATTACTGTGCATGTGACAAAAAGGTCTCAAGAATCAGTTTCCACACTTTTGAAGTGCATTGATTTTGACGTTTAGCACACCTGCAGCCTTCACCACACTGTGCTGTTTGTGTCATGTTGAGTGAGTTATGAGGGGAATTAACAGGCAGAAAAACTCACTGGAAAATGGTGTTGGTATCAAGGTCCACACAAACCACATCTGAGGGGGGGTCATAGAGGTCAAAGTAGCTGGAGTGAACACCCACAATGAAGGGCATGGGGGCACACAGCACATCCGCCAATCGCAGCGGACACAGCGGGATGTACGGACAGTGCCAACGCAAAGGAAACGTCATCTGAAAAAGGGAAGTGAGAGAGCAAGGTGTTGGGAAAAAAGAAACAGAAAGAGCTACATATTAATTAACACACCACTGCTGCACCTGGCAGAGCTATAACAACCCAAAACAAAATTTAATCACCAATTTTTAAAGTGCTACTCCTGCACACACACGCAAAAACAAAAACTATAACCAGTATGCATGTGTTAACTGTAAACAACAAAAGAGTTGCTAGAATATTAGTGATTTTTCTCAAACTGTGCCTTTTATTTTAGAGTGGAAAGGGAGAGTAGAAAGGGACAGGAAGGAAAAGGTTGCTGACCGACACCAGGGCCTCGCTGACCGATGTGAGCACGTCTGGCCTCAGTGAGTGCAGCAGTAGTTTGTGCTCGGTGAGGACGGCCAGCAAAAGTGTACAAGCGTTTTCCGCCCCCAGATTCTGCAGCAGCTTCACAAAGCTCGCACCACTGCAGACACACAATACACACAGGGACACTCAACCCACAGAAACACTATTTAGCAGAATTAGATTCAGTTACAGCCTAAGAGAATTATTACTTAATCTTAGGATTGCTACTACTGGTCACTGTAAGGAATTCAGTTATACTCATGTCCGCTTGGTCTCCATGGAGCTTCCACATTCTTTGAAGCTCACTGCCATTACCCTACCTGCTTGCTTACATTATCATTTTATCTCATCAATGAGATACATCATATCAATATATATCTCTCATACTTCTGTTACAGCTGGTGCTCTGTTGTGTTGATGGTAGGGGTGTGACGAGACGCTTTTCCCACGAGACGAGACGAGACACAAGACTGGGTTCACGAGAACGAGACGAGACGA
>JBBPDH010000007.1:7205169-7225726 GCA_037974565.1 Clupeocharax schoutedeni
AACAGTAACTGGTTAGATTACCCGTTACTGAAAAATTACTTTTTTTTCAGTAACGCCGTTACTTTAACGCCGTTATTTGCTGATCTGCTGATCAGTGATTTCCGATTTCAGATCGGTGGCCGATCGATCGGTGCATCCCTAGTTATTTTGTATTATTTTTCTTGGTGAAACATTGTTTCATCTGTAGTCTAATAGAAACCGCCACTGGTTGGAATATAATTACTACCTCATTTTAGCAACTCCAATTTTCTATTCAATGCAATTTCAATTACTCAATGACTTAATAGTACAGTCTTGCGGGTCAACTCAGGTGCTCATTACTACATATTGTACTTGTAAAACTATAAACAGTACAGAATCTTGAATCAGCACCAAGGTTGTGTAGAGTAGGAGCAATTAAAATCCTAAAATACCCTCATGTTAATCATTTGATTATTATAGAAAACCTTTGTTTCTAAACGTTCATCTACTTCTTCCAGTTCAAGTTTAGTTTGTTGACTAATAAAGCAGTCATGATGACGTATAGATAGATATCGACGAAGATGTCTGATTAGTCATAATCACTACACATGTCAATAACACTAAACACATTAAACCAGGTTTCCCTAGTTACAGTGTTCCATGGACAATAATTAACCAATAGCAGACAAAATGTTGGGTAACAAAAATAGGTACAATACTGAACAGGGTAAATATTGAAAAGTGAAAATACTAAGGGGGTGTTACTGAGGCATTAAACCGTTTATAAAAAAGGTGTTAAATAAATATATTTAAGAAATGAACAGACATATTAACAGACAATCCTATATCAGGTTGTACATGTGTGAGTAACTACATGATATAACACAGGTTGACAGTGTTTAGAGTGTGTGTGAATGTCTTTGGTTGGCTACGTGTCGGAGTGTCTGGCTGTACTAACAGGGAGTGGAACAGTGGAGAGTCTGCTTCAAAGAGGCATCTCTATTTAAAGCTTGCTCAGAAATACACCCCTCAGTTACACAGGAAACAGCAGACAGGGACACATACTCATAACTCACTTTTACACACTGTTGTTCTTCATATTCTAGCACAGACCCAACAATTCATTAAACAAACTCAAGTTATACATAAGTTTGCATTTTAATGAATCAGGTGTGACTAACTGGGAATTTACATGATAATAATGCACATTTTTTATCCGCCAACTGGTCTCTCCTATATTAAGAAGGAGGGCCTGATGAACACTCAAATGCAGGTTGTGTCACTGTGTTTGTACACAATCTTAACGGAGTCCTTTCGAAGTCTTCCTAGTTTATATTTGGGAAAACTGCTTGGTTTGCAACTGTTCAGTTGTGTTTTTTTACTGTTTGTCCTTTTATTTAAATTATAACTATTAAATTATGAAAATAACTGATAGTGTCTGCCCTATATCCATGTCATTCAACGCTAGGTGGAAGGCACTGTTGAGGATAATTACAGCATAAAGACTCCATCAGTGGTGGCTGTAGCCTAAAAATGTACACTGGTTTATAGTTTGACACAATCTTTGCAATCTTCCAAGAGTTTACAGTCTGATGCAAACCGTGTCCTGACAGGTGGCCTCAAACAAAAAGCACTTTACAAGAAAAGCTGTCAGATTCAAAGCAAAAGAAAAGTTTGTAACAAGGTTAATATCTGTACATTAAGATGCTTGAAAATCTGCTGCCTTTTCCTAAGCTACAATGTGAAATAAGCAGCGGTGTTGACTCTGCAGCACGTTCAGGCCATGATATGAAAGCATGACCTACAAAGTGCAGCGCTAGGGGCTTCAGTTAAATTGGAAACCAGATCCGGGAATTTGTGTAACGTGTCAAATACACAGCTTGAGGTGGAACACAAACAGGAAAAGCAAAGCTGTGAAGCACACACTATTCTTGAGAAGAATTAACTGGCCCTGATACTAAACACAGGAAGTTATTGAATGTTTAGTCCTACAGCTGCGCTGTGTCACACTGGGTGATAGATCAACAAATTTCCAAGAGGCATCACACGCACGCACGCACACACGCACATGCACACACGATATTGACATCTTAAAGTTGGAACAGGCAAGAAAGAGGCAAAAGAGCCATGTTTTAAAATACTCTCTAAAATGTTAGAATAAATACTGATACTCAAGCACACTAAACTAATTAAAGACTTACACAGAAGTAATTCTGCTCTGTTTGCAATGAAAGGTCAGTGTTCTAAAAGAAGAGATAATACTTAACATGTTGGTAGGTGGTCTTCGGATTTTGCTATTTTGCACAATAAAAATACTAGGGCTGGGAAGTTAACGCGTTAATTAGAGAAAAATAACGCGTTAATATTTTTAACGCAAATAACGCGTATAGACATGTGACGTTACACTTTGTAAAACTGCCGCCAGATACTCTTGGGTAGAGCTGGAATACTCGGATCCTTTTTCGGATTCGGCTCCCTCTGAGTCCCTCAGTAAAGTGATCCGAATTTGCGAGTCACTATACACCGGTAGATTCACTCATTAGCCTAGCGGGCTTTCAGACCCAATGCGGCACGCGCTGTGCTCGCCATGAGGGTTTGCACTTCCTCTCAAAAAACACAGAGAACGCACCACGCTTACCGCAGGGCTCTGCGCAAAAGTGGGCGTGGTTTTCTAAACTCTCCTGTCCCGGATAACAGAGTTAGCACAGCGCTAGCTAGTGAAAATATGCAAGAGAGAATATGCTGTGGGCTGTAGATTCAGGACACTCAGAGATTTTTAAGATTAGCTTTTCCTCCAAGCCCGTTGTGTGTGTGTGTGTGTGTGTGTGTAGACATTGGTTTATATTCAGTAATAAATAAAACTGTCATTTGTAACCAATTGTGATGTTGTAACCAGTGTCAATGGTTTGTGTTCAATAAGTTACAACTGTCATATACTGTAACCTAATTCATAGGTTTGTGTTCAGTCAGTGATGTCATGACCACTGTGGCCTAAGGTATGGGCTTGTATTCCATAACAAAGATTAATTAGATTAATTAATCACCACACCATGTAATTAATTAGATCAAAAATTTTAATCGCTTGACAGCACTAAAAAATACATGATATGTACTTCAGTTGCCAGATGTGGTTATCAGTCAATGTAAGCCATTGTTAACCTACATAATTTGGCCTCCTGTTTTCTAATGACTTTCTAATAAACAAATTTCTTGTGGTATATACCATTGTATATACCACAAGAAATTTCAATTATACAGCGACAGAAATACTACTACAATACTACTACAATGAAAACAATAAATACTGACCGATTACCCAGCTTATGTCATTTTATAACATAAAAAGTAACAATATATTCAAAATAGAATGGGCTGAACGAATGAAGGAAAAGTCTTCATTAGAGAAAACGCTTCTTCTAAATTAGCTCCAAGTACAGATTCTAACTTTCTAATCGAACTACCGTTTATCAGTAAAAACTAGGGATGCACCGACTGCAATTTTCTTGGCCAAATCCGATTACCGATATTTTTGTAAGTGTGATTGGCCGATACTGATTTTTCCGATATTGTTTTTTTCCCCAGATAACAGAAAATTGAACTGCTGCATGTAGTCGACGACAACGACACAAAAAAATGGTTTTCAGCTTTTTTAATGTAACGTGGTAGTTACTTTCCCTGTGACATATGATAGTGGCAGTTCTACAGAAAATACAAACAAAAATCAAATGTTCTTTAATAGAAAGATATTTTTTCATAAATTTTCTTTACAAATGTAAATAAATAAAATGTAATACATAAACAAATAAATAAACCCCCCCAAAAAAAGATCGGTTTGAAATCGGCAATACGTGTGAGTGATCACCGATCAGGCCGATCAAGCCAAAAATCGCCCGTTTCTGATCCCTGGCTGATTGATCGGTGCATCCCTAGTAAAAAACCATGCTAGGTACCAGGGTGTTTTGACATTTCCAGACATTACAGAACACCCTTTCATCTATTTTTCAGGCTATTAGTTATACACTTGTATTGGATTTGACTTCCAATCTCCACAGATCCTCAGATTACGAATCAGAGAGAGAAAGTGATAAAGTGTATAGGCAACAGCAGCAGAGAATGTGCTGACAAGGGGTGACAAAGTGAGAACAACAAAAGCAGAAGTGAAGAGAGTAGGACAAAGAATTGGAAGCAGCAAAAAGACTGAGAGAAAAGCAAGCATGGTTATTTTAAGCTGTCTACAGATTTACTACTGCACTAGTCAGCTTTCCTGAGGACGATTTGGTGCAGGCCAAGGGATGCCATGTTTCAGCACACAACTTCCACCAGGACCTCAACACAAATGTGAAACTCCAGAGAAACACACACGAGGCCCTCATGAGAGATAATAGAACTGCTGAAGACCAGATCTGCCCTAAGAACCTGGAGAAAAATGGTTAAAACCTGAGAAACCACACGTTTTATCCCTCATGCATTTGGACCACAAATAGCAGTATCAAACACAAATGAAATCCCAACTGTAGAATCCACTAATTAGTCCTCTTCGTCATTGGCACAACACAGGAAATTGTAATTTAATATAATTTAATTATTAACAGTAATAATTTCACTTTTAAATTTTATTCAGAAGTAGTCAATGTTGGAGAAGCACTGGACCCTGTCGGAGGAGCCCTCAGCTGCGGACACACCTTTACACGTAGCTAACATATGACTACACAATTAAAGACCACCAAACAGTTAAAAGATATTCCATAACAACTCACCTCAACCTTTCAGTTCAGCTCATAGACTTTATTGAAAACAAAAATCATGTAAAAACAGTGCGGGGACCTTGCAAAATCCATACCAAGCCATTACAAATGGTATTTTTTTTTTTTACATATAATTTGATTTAATATAATGCCAGAATGCTTTTTATGCCCCATCAATTTTGTTAATTTACATCAACACATTTTTGTGTTCCTATTTATAAGCATAATAAGACATTGAGTGAAAAATGTCACATTCAATCATGCACTGGACATACATTCAATAAAAGTAAAATTATACTGAATTATACTGAACAATTGTTTCCCATCATTTTAGGTTTATCTATGAGCATACACCTGGATGGCGTGGGCTTATACACTATGACCACACACACCACCGTTAAGTTTTCGAATCCTCTGCAACAATACATGACTTCCTCTCAGAGGTTTTTGGCTGAATATGCCTTGTTTTATTTCCTCTCTTTCTCTTTTTAGGTCCATCTAAGCGGTTTCAACAGTCCAGCTAAAGGGTTGGTTCCTCAAACTGACATCAGCTGTGTAAAAGCAGAATTTCCTTCAGAAGAAAGCAATCGACAGCATGATTGAAGCCACAGCCAGCTTCAGATCCGGAGCTCATTCTTGACTCAAGAAGAGTATCGATTTGTTGCGTCTGGCTGTGGGGCCTGGGTGTTGTGCCCTGAACTGGGTAAATCTAGATAAACAGGCCTGTGGCCATCATAAATTAGGTGTCATAATAAAGGTTATGAGGTCTCCACTGATTCCAAACTACTCTTTATAAGTCTGGCAACACAGGACATTCAGAACTTAAACTGAGTTTTTAAAATCTAAACTGGCTTTCAAACATTCCCCTCAGAGTACAGGTTCAAGATAGTCCCTACAAAACAAGTGGGTTTTCATTCCTCTGAGATATACACCAACATGAGGCGACATGTCCTGGTACAACAATGAGAACAACTCAGAGAAAGAGGAGTAATATCATGACACCTTCAAAAGCATGTCTACCAGTAAAGGCATAAACCATCTAATGCATGCAGGACTACTGAAGCTATTCATATTACCACGAAATATCTGACAAATATTGTACCTACATGATTTGATAGTCCTACAAACATAATTTGTTTTAATACGATTTGAAAAGTTGGAACTGACCCCAATAGTGTCACAATCAAAACCAGGCATTAAAAACTACATACAATGATTGTAATTTTACATACAAATGAACAGGATTACATAAGCAATTATTCAGTGGTTTATATACGGGTGATATCTACTACAAAAAGCATATTGTGATGTATAAATAAAACTCCTAGTTCAAAAGAGAACTCCATATGCTCCATTTACACACACTAATGTCCACTTCACAAATGAACTAGTCACAAATAATCACTGTTCTGTGAGTAGAATAATCTCACAGATGACTGAAAGAACTGATAGACAAAGTAAGAACCAGGTTAAACTGAGATGAAGAATTTGCTAGAATTTGTCTGAGGCTAAACGGCTCCTCCATTAATTATCATCCAATAATCGTAGATTGGGAATAAAACATATAATATGATTCAATACAAAATTTAAAAATAAAAAGCAAATAGACTGTTTCTATTCTATTTATTATTTTCTAAATGTTTATGATATGTTGAACAAGGAGCCATTTGGCATTCAGGAACTTATACACAGTTCCATACTGGACAAATAGTTAAGCCTTTGCTTGTACAAGACAGAAGTCCTTAAACTACAATGCACCTTATATAGAACCTTCTGAGCTGTGTTTATCCTAGGTTTACTAATGTTTAAGGGAAAACTAACTAACAATCGTTTTCAAGTGTTACATTTTTATTAAACAGTAGTAAACTCAGGATAGAACTGTGCACAGGTCCTGAATTCCAAACAGCACTTCGTTATATTATATTCTGTTTGCGTGTCATAGCAAGTGTTTTAATTTCTACGATACAGCATTACGTAGGGAGCACTTTACACCATGCATAAGAACGTGCTTAACTACAATAAAATCACTGTAATGTACGGCTTACTGTAACTTACTCCTTTATCACAATAACAAAACAATATGTATGTAGTACATCCCAGCGTGTAGCATGAAAAATTATAAACACTGATCCAAGCAAATAATTATTTATTAATATGTGGTTTTAAAGTGGTTATACACAATAATATTGTGAAATATGAGTATAATTGAATAATATGAGTATTATACAGGTGCTGCTTTAAAATGCTTTATTATTGCTTATTTCTAACAACATATTTGTCTGTAATGCACATTTGGATGGCTTTAGTGTCAATATCCCAATTTAAAAAAAGATTTAAATAATTCACTGGCTGAAATGTACTTTAAAATATTTGGCTGCATCTCTACCTGGAAGCCCAAACATCCTTAGTGACACATGGGTCACAGACCGCACTACTGATGGTATGTATTGTATATATCCAGCATAACGGCCCTAACAAGTCTACATTTATGTACCTATGTTGACATTAGATAACTCACCAGCAACACACCAAATGAAACTCAAATTGCCTTCACAAATTGCATTGACTTCTGAACTCCACCTTAAATTGTGCTACTACACCATAAGTATTGGGACGCCCGACCAATACAGCAACAGGGACATAAATGGCATTGCATTCAAATACATAGACGTTATTATGCAGTTGGCTCCCCTCTAAACAGCTTCCACTCTTCTTGGAAGGCTTTCCACAAGATTTTGGAGTTTCTGTGGGAATTTGTTTTGTACAGCATTAATGATGCTAGACAATAAAATTTGCCTCCCTATCTCCGTTCCATTTTTTTTGCCAGTTGACAGGCTAACGGGACAGGGATTTCCAGTTTTTCTCGGATGGAGTTGAGGTCAGGGCTCTGTGCCACACCAAACTCATCCAGCCATGTCTTTATGGACCTTGCTTTGTTCACAGGGAGACAGTCATGATATAGAATAAGGGCATTCCCCAAACTGTGTCCACAAAGTTGAAGGCATGATGTTCAAAATATCCTGCTATGCTAAAGCCATTATATTGGAAGTAAGTGGTCTAGAGGCCCAAACCATGGAAAAGCATGTGTCCCATTATTTTTGTCCATCTGGAGTAGCCTGTATTGAACTGCTGCGCCACTTAAGGTGGAACGGAGTCTCGAACAAGAAGCCAACTTCAACAGAAATCCCGTTAGCTTGTTAACTGACAATACAGAGCCGTCTCACAGAAACTTATGCCTTTCAAAAAGACCGATGTGTGTGTGAGTCTAACTCAAAACAACACGCTAGAAATTACATTAAATACAAGACTGGCCATTAATAGTTAGCAAGTTAGCAGTCTGTGCTAGCCCAACAGCAGCAGAGACGCAGAGGAGCTTATTTCAATACAGAAAACCCCAGAATATTTAAACACGTACCGGTCAACCTGTGCTGGCAACTCAGACAAGGCGGTGTAAGGGACATATCCGAGCAGAGTTAGGTCATGTTGAAGACAAGAAGGTTCAATCCAGTGCCCCCGGAGAGCCCACGGCACAACGGAGAGGTCGAGTTAGGCTCCGGGATGGTAGAGAAACAGCAAAACGTGCTATACTTTTGTGTGTTCGGAGTCTTCAAGCCAAAAAACAGAGAGTCATCCCTTTCCAAGAAAACACCATACGGCTAGGAGAAGGTCTGTAGGCATCTGGCATCGTGGAGTAACGTAGAAATAATTTAAAAAATACACATAACACGCACACAAGCAGAAACGCTGCCTTCTGTCTGATCGGGAGAGGAGCAGCTGGAAATGCGACACTGACTACTGCCGGCAGGCCAGGAGAATCAGCTTTTAGCACCACTGCCCTCAGCTGCCACACGCACAAAGAGCACAAGCGAGCTGAGCTAAGCTTTGTACTACAGACCCAGTCGTTGTCCATAACATATTCTTAACAAGTATCGGGACACATCTAATGATTGCATTGTTTTGTCCCATTACTGTTGGGACAAAAGTACTGGGACACTGTTTTACAGGGCTCTAAACCCTTTACTTCCAGTGAGGTAATCTTTTTTCTCCAAGACATTTTGGAAAAACTTTGTGGACACAGTTTGGGGAAGGCCCTTTTCTATCCCAGCATGCCATTTTACTTTTACATTCATGTGTGTCACAATATTTTCAGTGAAGGGAGAGCAATCATAATGCTTTAGCATATACAGAGACAATTTTGGGCAGTGTTTGAGGAAGGTCCTTCTTACGTTCCACACAGAGCACCGACCTCAACCCCATCCAGCACTTTTGGAATTAACTAAAAAAGAGATCGCCTTCTCATCCACCAACAGTGCCTGTACTCATAAATGCGCTACAGAAAGAATAGGCACAATTTGTCTACTTTCTGTAGTGCATTTATTGGGGGGGCGGGGGAGCACTCCATATTGAAGTCTATGTATTTGTATGCAATGTCATTGAAGTCCCTGTTGGTGTACTGGTCAGGTTTCCCAGTACTTTTGACCATATAGTGTAGTTTGTCCACCTAGTTGCAGTTACAGAATAATTATATACACGTTATAACCACAGGTTCACTGGCAACTTTATTCCCTCTACTAAACACATGACATTGGGCATGTTGACTATAGGCTTATGTGTGGCTGTCCTTGATTTTTGCAGTGTTTTTCTATTATCATAAAAGTTGTGCACAGTTGAACACCTGTCTCAGCAGTGGGTGCACTTTAAAGTTTTTTAAAGGATGGACACTTGTGGACCCAGGCTGGAAAACAGTTATTGTGGGTTTTTTATTTTTATATATGGGATAACACTACTGATCTAGAGGTTTCCCCACTTCAGTAACAGCCTTGTTATACACTTTATAACACTGCTTCGAGGATTTGATTGCATTCAGGTACTCAATCACATCCCAAAGGTACTGGACGCAGCACAATCACTTCAGAGGCCACAGTTCCACTGGGTCTTCTTTATAACCCTCTACTAAACATCTGACACACACACACACACACACACACACACACACATATATATATATAAATTGTAAATCTATATGTGTGGGAAAAAAACAGATTTGATTTAAAAATCAGCATAAAAACACTACAAAACCCACATAAACATATCTCTGATGATTTTGACCTGTTGACCTGTGTAATTAGTCCTGGAGCATAAATAACTTGGGTCATGGTGACTCTACTCATGTGAGGCTGCTCCAGACAGTCCTGGTCTGTTTGCAGTGTTTTTCTATGGGGATAATAAAGACTGTGTAGAACACCTGTTTCAGCTGTGGTTGCACTTTTAAGTGGCTGAATTCAGTCCTTAGACAGGATGTACACACCGTTACACAGGCTGGGAAATCATTATTGTGGGTTGTTTGCTTATTTTTATATATGGGAGAAAAAATTACTTTCTGACATCTATAAAGACTAACAAAATAAGAAAATAAACAAATTAGTGAATAAAATTACTAAGGGACAGCTTCATGTCCCACTTCAAGCAGAGGAATAGAGTGGAACAGAGAACAAGTAGAATGAATTTCAATGAACATCTTGCAAACATTCAATTAAATTCTTTATTTTTCTTTCTTTTTTTGTAAAATATGAGGGTGAGGGTACAGTCTTAAAAATATTCTGTTAGAAGCACCTATGTTTTAGGTATATTATTTACAACATTATGGATTCCCTGGTTATCAAAATGAAGAAAATTAAGAGTAACGATTGTAAAGGTATGACTTAAAAAGCAAACATTTTTGTATTTTTTTTTCCATATTCAACATACAAATAAAGCTAGGACTTGCAAGCTCAAGCACATAACGACACAGAAAACAGAATAGAGAACATTTTTAATCGCTTCCATTAACATGGCAAAATGTCTGCAGACCCCTTTTTGAGCTCCTGATAGCTGTTCAACAGCTACCCCTTTCTGACAGAGAACAGAACTGCGCTTTAATGAACCCTGCAGCGAGTTTAATACATCAATGGCAAATCCAAGTCTCATTCGACAGTGCAGTCAAGAGGTCGAAGGCGTGCATGTAACCGTCATGCATCCATTTGTAACATATGAAAATAGTTTTTTTTTTCTTCTTTTATAAAAAAAAACTCTCCCCCATACACATTTCAAGAAAAGTTTCCACTGCTGTGATCAAAAAACTTTCCAAACATTGTATGGTCTCGGGTACAAACAAATCATTTTCAAACACTGAAAATACTCATTCATTACTCAGTAACAAAGCCTTGGTTGCTGAAACGGAGGGCCACAACAGAGCATCCCTTTTCCTAATCACAGCTTTCGTCGGTGTTCCCCCTACTTGGTCCCCTGAGGCCTAAAAAAACATATATATGCCCCATGCATGCAAACCTGGAACCTGGGATTAGGCTGAATGAGATGAAAAAATATACAGAGCTCAAGGGCTGGGTTAGGAATCATAGCTCTGGTTGCTACTACTGTACAACACAACCTGCATTAATCCTAAATGTAAGGTTACACAGTAGATGTAGAGCAATGGAAAGGCTCCTGTTGGTCAGTGAACCCCAAATACAAATTAACATACTGAGTAAAACTGCATCACCTGATCTCTATAGCAGCGACCTGAGCTGGTTATAAACGAGCACACTTCATAAAATCTTGAACCAATTCATATTCCTGGCTGCTGGTAAACCACCACGGTCCTCTGAAACAAGAGAGTCCACTAGGATTGTCTGATCTCCACATTTAAGATGCTGTCCTGCAGTGAAAACTTGGGCTGCGACATAGACACACACTACCATAGTAAAAAGTAGCTAAAATAGTACACATCTAAATATATGTAACAGTTGGTAGTTTGTATAGTTAGGGGTGGGCAATACTGCCATAAATATGATACTTGACATTTTCACAATATCACAGTATTTCATTTGTAAAAATACTATGGAAAAACATTAAATACTTAGCTTGAGGTTATCAAGCAAACAATTATGAAACAAGTTAAATTGTGATGGTGCAACAGACTGACATCCAATCAGTTACTATGCAGTTCTCTAAACAGGAGGCTCTCTATATGGTCTAAACATTTTTTTTTTTTTTTGCAGTTGTTCAGTGCTCTACAAGTACTGATGATACCCATGATACTGATATTCCCCTAAAAAACAAACCATGACACAATTTATGACAATAACGGCAACAGGTCATATTGCCCACCCCTATGTACAGGATACTAGTTTCTCAGTCAGGGAGTAAGCTGGGCCCTGGACTGCACAGGGTTTTCAACTGACATTTTCCATTGAAAAGAAAAAATATTCCATGACTAGGCTCAATCCCTCTCCAGAAAACACATGGTGTTTTGCATGCTAGTCTCAGATGCAAGGATCATCGGTGACTGCTAAAGAGGAGTTTGATTGGCAAATTCTCACTCATCTCCTTCATCAAGGGTCATCAGCTGTGGTTCTGGAGTCAAGCACAGATTGAAGAGTTCCTCTTTAAACTCACTTGACACAAGTACAATAAAATAAAAGTAGTAAGACGGTATCGCAGTTTTAGTGAAAGTATTCTTAAAGTAAAAGTATTTAGTAAATCCTGATTTTAAATGAGGAGCTAAATGTGTGAACAAAAACGTCAGCAAACTGCGCTGGACCCCAAGGACATACCTAATACAGCTGCTCAGTTAAAATCAGGCTTTACTATTCATGTTACTTAAGAATATTATGACTTCAATAATTATTTTATTAAGAATAACATACTGTTTTATTACTTTTATAATATTCTACCTGTTTTAAGTGTTTGTTTTTAAACTGTGCGAGCCTGAAGGGGCTCTGAGCCCGAGAATGTCATTACTGGCAAAGATCTTCCATTGTTATCTGTATATTACAAATTTAAAACTTGACATGTTTAGTAAGAGTGTTTGAGCAGAGAAACAGTACAGAACAAAAACTAATGACCCATCCTAGCCTAACATTCAGATTCAGCATTACAAACCCTGTTGACAGCCACCAACTTCTACTACAACCACTACAAACACATTACTAATAAGTACACAACCCAATTCAAAATTTTAGAACGCTCAACAGTGTGCGATATGGCAGTCCCAGAGGAATGGAAAGGAAAC
Organism: Clupeocharax schoutedeni; assembly: GCA_037974565.1. NCBI lineage: Eukaryota > Metazoa > Chordata > Actinopteri > Characiformes > Alestidae > Clupeocharax > Clupeocharax schoutedeni. The sequence goes on from JBBPDH010000007.1 coordinate 7,217,926, forward strand.
CAGTCTCTCAAGTACCCACAATCCACTGAGTTTTCAAGCACAGTCATAGAAATCTAGTGCAGGCATAAGGCTACTTTACATAGAGACACTGCATATATAAAGACGGCAAATGACCCGTATCGGATTTTTTGCACACAGCCTCAGTAACACAGCTGGTGTTGAAGATTGGCCAGAAAACAGAAAAACTGGCAATCTGGCACTACAGATGAAGCGTAAAGTGACGAACCTAGGCCTTACTCTTTACTCGGATTTGACCTTTACCTCACACAATGCCACTAAAAATGCTTTCTTTAAACATCAGAACACGGCACATCTTAGACCTTGACTTTAAATGCTAAGAAGTTGACTCATACTTAGACACTGACATACTGTAGCTTGTTCAAAATACAGCTGCGACAACTGAACATTACATTTGTCCTAATATCATTACAATGGCCAGATGCTTTCATCTTAATTAGGGCTGCACAATATATCGTCTGTAAACTGTTATTGTGATACTGATCTCTGCAATACTGACACGGCAGAAGGCTGCAATATGGAAATAAGCCTCTAACCAATCAAAATGTTTCACAGCTCCAAATAGTTCTTAATGGGTGGTTTGACTAATCAATGTATTTATGTAAAATAAACAGAAAAAATTTTGCCATTCTTTAAAAATGAATGACACTGATTTGCCAAGGCGGCTCATTATTATCTTTATGACACACCTGGCTTTGTGACACGCATTCATTTTACAACCTTGATTGATTATTACTTACAATTAAACAGGCTATGGTTTTATAACCATCCATTTGAGATTATGTGCAATTATATGTACACAATGTCTGATTAGTTCATAATGCAGTATGGGGATAATTTCCTTCTGCAGTCTACATAACTAAACTGCTCTAGTAATAAGCTATATGTACATGTTGGTTTTGTGATGCCACAAAAAGTATTTTTGCAACTTCGTTTCTATATATTGACTGAATGGATGGGGGACTGACTGTACATTTTCAAAAGTTACTGGTATTTGTATACACCAACTCTTTTTAATCTCAGAAAAGTGATGATCTGAATCACGATACAAACATTTTTTTCCCATATTGTGCAGCCCTAGAGTGCATAAATCTAAAATTTGTACGTTTAAAGCAATTCTTGCTTTTGCACAAAACATTTTTTCCATTTCCTTTCACTCCTTAATGATTTGTTTTCATAATGGGTGTCAGATTTAAATGTTTTCAGGTCCCAATTTCAGACTCAACTTCTACAGTAAGAATCTCGCCAGGCCCTCAAAAATTACACAGTGCACTTCAAAACAACCAACAAACTGAAAGGGTCAGAAAATAGGTTTGTGTAAAATGATATGAAGTATCACTTGACAATTCTGTGTTCTAGCACCTTTATACATTTCTGAATGTACCTCACATGTTTCATATATTCCCAGTGGGTCCCCATCATAAGCAGACTTATTGACCATTATAAAACTTAACCAGCAAAACATTTTAAATGCCAGACAAAGACCCTTTTAGTACTACAACGATTTCACAGCATTCCTTCTTTTTTAGAGGATTTTTTGGGGGTCTTTCGTTAACAGTTGCATGCATCGTACTATATTCTGTTTTGTGTTTTTGGTCATGCTGGTACACCATTTTTGTTGTAATTCAAATGTATAAAAGTGCTAGATAACCAAAAGCCAACACAATATTGAGTACAATACCACTAAAAATGGACCTGCGCCGACCTTTAAGATACCACTGTCACTGCACAGAGCGCAAAACAGAAACAAAAAAACATGTATGGACTTTTTGACTGGATGTGAATCACTACAACTGTACATTTTTTTCCTAAAAATATCAAAGCTGTTTTAAAAAATTCAAACTAATAAAATAAAAATAAAAAAACAAAAAGCAAAAGACAATGACACAGAAGGCAAACAGATAATAGCAGACTCAAATATCCTGTGGCTTCAACAAAAAATTCAACCTGCTGAATGACAACACTTTGGTGCATTCCATCAGAAATAGGCTTCTCTTCCTTAATTTATAGACTTATTATACGAATACATTTATATACACGTACATCTAGACTTACTCTGTTAAAAAATAAACTTCATAGTACACACTATTTGTTACACAAAATATGTAGTACTTTGAATATGGCCTTGTTCGGGAGTGGGTATGTGCAAAGGCAGGCAAGGGAGCATTAAGAGATGCATATCACAGTGACGGAAAATAATTCGACTGCATTCTCTGGCTCCGAACACACACACAATCCACCAGACGCAAGCAAACCACAAGAGGGACAGCCATTAGGACACGAACGCATCAACGTGTCCATTGTGATGCAAAACACCTTTCTGATAAATCAGTTCATGCAAATGCAATGCAATAGCAGAGGCCATGTTATATTAGCAGGGCTGCAGCTTTCAGTTTTTGAAGAAGGTTAAGGGTGGTACACGACAGGAACTGAGCTCCAGTGTACCAGCTCAGTCTGACACACGAGACAGCAGCACTGACACAAACTGCTATTATACACTTCTTTATGCTTCATAAGAAGCATAGACAGAAAAAAATGGGGGAAGTGGGGGGCTTCAGTGAAAATGTTCAGATAAAACATGTCATAAGGAAATATACTTGCCTCAGAGCAAATACTATTTTCCAGACACTTTGGTGCAATGAGAATTTAAGTCAAAGCCACTGTCTTCTTATGGGGCCTTACAGCAGACTGAAAGTAATCAAAGCCTTGTTTAGTAACAACAAGGCAAAATCATTTTGATGGTGAGGCCAAGAAAAATAGAGAATAATCTCACCAAACAACCGCTTTTCAGTTTAGAATGAATAAATACTCTTAGTAGAAAGTATAAGCTTTACGATCAGTGACATACAGTGACACGGTCAAGTTGGTCATATTCATATTTGGCGATTCTTCTTCAGTGAGTGCACAAAGAAACTTGGCCTGTTTTTCAGAGTCCACACTTGTAGAGCATGTGACAAATACAAAAGGAACATCTCCCATCACAGATTTTTCAAGTGGAAAGAAATTCCTTCCCAGGGAGCTGGTTTCACATGCGTGACGCTTGTATGCAAGTCTAATCTGAAGTGCATTTGTTTACATGCAACAAGGATTTCGACAAGCTAATGCCTACATTTACTTTTGCATCACAAGAGAAATTTCAGTAAGTGCCTGGCGCATAGGGCAAAAATAGCTGGACCAACATTTGTTCAACAAAACTTTTTTGGTCCCATTTAGGAATCTGTTCAGCAGTTTAAGCCTATAGGCGGTGGAGACTGCAGAGAAAATCCACTGGAATGCCTAAAAGACTTTACTCCTTAATCTGGAATGGGTGGGGACAGCCATTTTTCTTTCCGTTTCCTCCTGAACACTAAAGCTTCCACCCATCCTTCTATTCCCACTTCATCTCCATCCCTTGTTCACTTGAGCCGGTCAGAACGGAAGGAGTCTTCCACAGCAGGATCTGCCAGCATCAGATCTCCATCAGTGAGCATGCCAAGCCCGTCTAGAGCCAGCGGGTCCATCCTGAGCGGGTCTTCTGAAGAGAACGGGTCCACCTCAAACCCTGGCACTCCAGATAAAGCGCTGGCGATTTCCTTAGACAGACCAGGAGGCGAGTCACCTGCAGAAGACACACAATAACAATAGCATTATATGAAACATTACATTGTAAACATATTCAATATAACCACTTTACTGTTCACTGTTAATCATTTACAAAACAGCACTACACAGGGTCATTACACATTACAAATATGCTCAAATATGCTTGAAAATATCAAGGTGACTGTGACAGCTCATAGACTGGGAGAATTATGTAGCAACCTAATTCTAAAGTACATATAAATATGGTGATAATGTGTTAACTGAAGCTTGAAGTTATTAATCTAACTCATAAAACTGAAAAATGTCTGAAATTTTAGGTTCACACAAAAAGGAATAATAACTGAAATGAAAAAAAAAAACAGAAATACTGAAACTAGGACATCACACCCACCGGTCAAAATGATGTTGGGGACGGCGTGGCGTCCACTGCCATAATTCTGGTTCTGACTGGGGTTGAGAAACTGCTGCTCTGCAGAGTCCAGCAGGTCTAGTACCCCCTGGTGGGTGGAATAGGAACTGTCCTGCCCCTTTCCAACACTGCCAGACCCCAAATTGTGGTTAAAGGACAAACCCTCCACTTGAGAGTCCATGTTAAGCTGCAGTATAAACAAAACCATACAAAACATTAAAGGTCTTACTCAAAAGTTTTCAGCAAAAAAAACCCAGGAAACACTAGATGTATAGATCTATTTCATCAAATCAAACTTTAGGTTGAGCAATTTGACCACTGCTTGCACTGTGTAACCTTGTCTTACCTGTTGAGAAAAGTTCTGGTTTTGCCTCCCAGTAAGCTGAAGGCCTAGGTAAGGATCATCCAGCAGAGAATTCAACAACAAGGACTCCTGCAACAGCACAGAAACTGACCTTAAAACAAGCAACATATTTCAAAAAGAGCACAATGCTGTTCAACAAATCCTTTTCCACAGTTTAGGAATGCTTAAAGTTGCAAAGTCTGTTATTATGTAATTTAGTCAGTGCTCAGGTAAACGTCTACATTTTTTTTGCTATTTGATCTATACAATCAACCTGGTCATTCTGTTCACCAGAGAGTTCAGGGAACCCAAAAGTTAATCATTCATAGTGCTTCAGGAGTTGATGGGACCAATCCATACCTTTCTTCAGCTTTAGAGACATACTGTGTAAAGGCCAGAGTTCTGAATGGAAAAGTATTAATGTCTGACACCTAGAGGAGTTTCTTATGAGCCACAGTGGTCATGTAGCACAGATTTGACATCATATATCATCTGAACAAAAAAGCTAGGAAGCAGGATCTGGTATCAAGCTATAAATAGATACATTCCACACAAAGGTAAAGTATTGTACTTCAGTATTACCTCAGTGCTCGTCTCAAATGGATTCTACAGAAATATGGGAACACACACAAGAGGCCATGATCTAAGCTACTGATATAAAAGATCATGAACGATGGACTTGGAGGTTTTTTTCGTGTTTTTTTTTTTTAGTTCAAACAAAGTGCAACTAAAACATCATATTAAGACACAGCACCACTTGGCAGTAAAAAGATGCAGGCTTTTAGACCCATATCAACTTAAATCTGACCACATCCTTCTTTTAGGTTGTGGGTGGAAAATAAAGCTCACTTTCTTAACTGTAATTACGACAGTCTTCCGCCTCATGCTCAATCACGAACTCAACCAGGAACCAGGCTGCTTTGCATAGTAGTGGAACATTTGCTTTCCCCGTAAAGATACAGAGGGTTGTGATAGTAAAAGTCATTAAGGACACATTCCTAAGCGCAATTAAACCAGTGGAAAAACACCTTGCTCACTGGTTTTAGAACTGACATAATACTATGCATAAAGTTCTGCATACTCATAATCTATAGAATATGCCTGATTCAAGCATTTTTAAAATAGTTTAAATGTTGAAACTGGCCTTCACATTACCATATAAGAGACATCATGTCTGAATGGACCATCTAATGACAATCATGACATTGCTGGGAAAACTACATTTGCAAAGAAACCCATGAATGAATTTGTATAAAGTTTGCCTCGGACACGGAAGGTATTTCATAAAGCAGCAGGGTTTTCTGTAACTAAGCTTAAGCCCAGTGTAAACACAGTCCAATAGGAATGTCCCCAACCACTCCTCCCATTGGACAGGACTAACTTTTATTTTGTGTGATTTACTGCCTGAGATAATACTCCCTAGATCTTTCTTGCTGAACAAATGAGGCGTCAGAGAGCGAGGAGAATTCACTCACATTGTAAAGGTCACTGGCTAGAGACTGGCTGATCTGCTGGAGCTGAGGCAGACTCTGGTTCTGCTGTTCTTGCTGTGCAGGCTGCTCATCTGCCTGGCAGCTGACCTGTGCTTGCGTATCTTGCTCCTGCACACTCTGCGAGTTCACTGGCCCTTGTGTTTCTACAGCACTGCTGTGACACTGGTTTGACTGGACTTGGGAGCCTTGCCGCTGATGCTGCAACTGAAAGTTTTGAGTTTTACGCAGGTTCTGCATGTTCTGCATGTGCAAATGCATGGCTTGCGATTGCACCGGAGTCTGCATGCCATGTGTGTGGGGGTGTGGATGGCGTTGTGGCAGCTGGCATGGCTGTGGCTGCTGCTGCTGCATTTGTTGGTGCTGGCCTGTTGGTTGGGCTGATTGGGGTGATGAACAGCCTTTCTGGCCATCAGTGCTCTGGGCCTGCTGAGACTGATTGTAGGGGTACGGCAGTAACCTCTGGTCCATCATAAGCTTACTGGTATCCAGTGGAACACCCTGAACAAAGAGAATAAGAAATTTAAGAACTACACTGCACAATTTAATTCCATACAAATGTTTCATTCAAGAATCATTGCTCACCACAGGCAAATTTCCACTGGCACAAGCAACTGCCCATACCAAAAATAATAAATAAACAAACAAATAATTAAAAACATTTTCTATTACATAGAAAGTTTCTCACTGTCTGTGCAAAAATAAAAAACAATGGAGACCCAAACGAACAACTGAGAAGTCAAAATACAAGCACTACTATCTATTTAGACTGAAGTTCTAACACTGTGAGAAACGGTTGTTAATGCAGAGCAAGAAAACTCAAACAAGTCAACTAAAAAAAAAAAAAACTAAAAAACCCAACACCATAAAAAAGGCTGCTCTGACAGAAAAGCCCGTCTGGTGGTATGACTCTGTTGACATGTTTTTGGGACAACAACTTATCATAAATTGTGGGGAGAGAACAGAACTGCTTACACATCAGCAACATTGTTACCATTACAACACTGTAACTTATGTACCATCCCAGTACTCTTTAGATACAGGACAGTTCCTGTATATCTATGAAAAAGCGCTTCACTTTTAGATATAATCAAAGGCCATTTATTTCTGTAATAAACTTTACAGCTTTATTCACCAAGTACATATATAATGTTTGTGTGTATGTGTAAGAAATGTATCAAAATCAACTAAATGTGTTAATCTCTCCTTCAGGTACCAGTACAAGCGGGCTGTTTACCTGTGTGATGGCAGAAAGTGTGGGGGAGATGGTGGGGGAGAACTGCTTGGAGGGATGCCTGCGGGACTCTGGACCAATGGGCAGGTTAAGTGGTGAGAGCTGGGTTCGTCTCCGAGGCGAGGTGCTCAGCTGCTGCTGTACCTGGCCAGGTAAGTGCGGAGGGTACGAACTCAAACAAGAGCCTGACCCACCCACTGCACTGCCTGCTGACTGGAGGGACTGTCCACTTATGGAAGAGTTACTCAGGGAGGACTGCAAAGACTGGTTGCTGAGGGACGACTGCAAAGAAGGGGAGGAACTAAGAGAAGACTGTATGGAAGGGTTGCTAAGTGACGACTGCAGGGAGGTGGAGCTTAGGGAATTGGGGAAAGAGTGGCTGCTCAAAGACGACTGGATATTTGGGTTGCTAAGTGATGACTGAAGGGAGGGATTACTGAGCGTGACCTGTAGAGAGGCCAGGAGACCTGTGGGGTGGAAGGGAACAGAAAAGAAAGATCATCAAGGTGCTACAAAAACCACTCTCAAAAATAATCACTCTCAGTACTAACCATTAGAGCCCGACCGATAAAGGATTTTGAAGGAGGATACTGATACAAATTTGTTGGTTTTAAAATCCGATATTCCGATTTTTCATTATTTTTGTTTTATTTCAGAAACGCGCAACAAAACATTAACAGATTTCCCTAACATTAGTTATTGAACACACTTCACCGATGATCTCA
>JBBPDH010000007.1:7238297-7249872 GCA_037974565.1 Clupeocharax schoutedeni
TAATGCACATAAAATGTTTTAAGACATCAGAATCTTTTTTTCTTCATTTCCCTTCTCTAAAAACTGGTGCGTCTTATGGTCCGGTGCATCTTATGGTCCGAAAAATACGGTGGTTGGTGGAATAAAGGACGGAGGTACTGCATTCCACCAGGCTTATTCACTAGGTTAAAGGAGTGAGTAGCTAGCCTCACTACATTCGTTTTGTTGAATTTCGTAGTCACAGACTGTTGATTTGGAAATGAAACACAGATTCCAAACATCAGAGCCATCTGGAGGGCCTCGGGACATCTGTGTTTTGTTTTTGTTTTTTTTTCCCCCTTACATACCTAACTCTTCTCAAGAAAGTCTTGATAATTAGTTAAGTATTTGGATCAGGTATGTTTGCAGCAGGTAAACTCAGGACCAAGGTTGGTAATCAGTTGCCTGCAGTATTTTATTTATTTATTTATTTCATTTTAAGTTTGAGAAAATAAACGGAAAAGTAACAGAAAATAAGATAATGGATTTAAGTAGGGAAGTTTGAGAATTTTCAGTATGATGTAATTGAGATGCAGAACTTGAGTGTCCACAGTGAATTTTTTAGTGATTTTATTAGTGTTTATACAAGATGTAATGTGCTTTTTTGTTATTTTAAAAAGTATTTTTAAAATGTATGTTTGGTATTTTTTGTTACATCTGTTGCCAGTGACAATTGAATTGTTTCAAGAATTGTTTTATGCCTCTTCTTTGTTAATTGGCAAATATTGACAGTCTTAACTGAGGAGATGGTCCCGCTCTGCTTGTGATGGCGACAGAAGTGTTAGAAATGAATGTGCGTTGATTAAACTAGATGACCGCAGCTTTAATTCCGCAGTTTTTAATGTGTTTTAGTTATTAACTATGTTACTGTTAAAACTTCTGACCAGTAAAAGGCTGTTGGTGCTCCTGTTCCTGCAGGCTCATGAGCGGCTGGAGGATGTGAAGCTGCAGGCAGTGCGGAACCACAATGTGGAGCTGGTCAGTGATATCCTGACCGACATCAGTGGTCTGGCTGGCCATGATGACAGCGCAGCAGAGCTTTCCAAGATTCTCAGAGAGCCTCATTTCAAGGTAAACCTACTCCTAATGTTGACTAAACACTAGGTGGTTAGTGTGTGCTCTGTTAGACTGGAAATGGAAATCACTATCTAGTGAAGGCACTTCTATGTCTCTAAGTAAAATGCTGCATGCAGTCTTAAAGGGACTGAGCACCTTTTTCTGATATTTACTGTGTTTCTTACAATATAGCTGTGTATAGCTGTGACATGAGTATGCTCAAAGCTCCCTCAGAATGAAATAGTCTCTCTTTGTTAATGTTGCATATAAATATTGTAGATAAATGACTGGCTGCTCTGTATTGTGTCTTGTTTAAAAGGCAGTGTGGGCTGTATGAATGTAGCTAAATTGGACTGCATGTTTGCTGGACACATGTGGGCAGCATATTTTAAAACTTGAGCAATGTTTGTACATTAGAAAAGGAAATAAAATTGGCTTCCCCATGACTTACCATAGAGCCAATCAGTGCCTTTCACATTGTCCCACCCACTTGTCCACAAGTCTGTGTGTGTAGTGGTGTATATAAGAGGCAGCCATACACTACTGCTATGGGCCTCTGAGCCCCTGAGTCTCTTGCTGATGGGACCTTGATATGTGCACTGGATGCCATGCTGAGAGTGTGGGCTGTGATTTTAACATTTGTTAATTCTCTCATGTGATTTTTTTTTTTTTTTTACATTTTTTTAACCTCTGTCATCAGTCGTTAATTGAGGCTCACGACAAGGTGGCTGCCAAATCTTATGAAATCCCTCCGCCTGCAGCAAATAACACTAACATGAGCAGCGTTTCCATCATGCCAGCAGACACGGTGCGCATGATTAGCATCCAGAAGAAGGCGGGAGAGCCACTGGTGAGAATTTTTTTTCTTGATTAAACAGGTTTTGACATTTTTGTGTTTTGCACAGCAAAAGTAACAGGACAGACAAGTCGTGTATAATCCTTGATTGTGTATGTTGAGCAAGAGACATGAGTGCACTGCTGGGTGTGTGCTCGAACTGTCTATAGTTCTTGCCTGTGTGCCAGGCTTTAGGTCTTGTGAACTTTAGATCTTATGATTTGCACCTTATGATGTATAAATTCTCATTATGAGTAGTGTTTTAGGTTTTGAATTTTTTTTTGACCAGGTTAATAATTAGGTTAAACATCTGCAAAGTCATTTATCAAAATATATTTGGATGTCCTAAACCTGGACTAAAGAAGTTGCTTGTACTTTAGCACTTTGTGAAAGGCCGTGTTGAATTTATGAGGTGTGGATGTTGCAGTTACGACATTATTAGTGGGTTTCTGTGTCCCTGTGAACACATGAAAGGTATCCAAGCTTTAAAGTGTTTGATCTGTTTTAGGGTGTGACATTCCGAGTGGAAAATGGTGGCCTGGTCATTGCCCGCATTCTTCACGGCAGCATGATTGACAGGCAGGGCATGCTGCACACGGGCGATGTCATTCGGGAGATGAACGGCTGCGAGGTTGGGGGAGACCCCAAAGTGCTACAGCAGATGCTGAAAGAGGCCAGTGGCAGCATCACCCTCAAAATCTTACCCAGCTACAGAGACACACCCCCTCCTGCACAGGTGAGTACAGGAGCTTACAGGACGGATATCTGTGTTAGTTTGTTTTTCTTATACCAAACTATCACTTTAATGCTATAATCTCAGCCGCTGTATGGATTTTCTGCATAGATGCAGTAGCTCTGCGCTTCATTTAAATGACAATTTAAAAGCAGTTGTAGATCCACTATAAAATAGATAGAACTGAAACCATTTTAAAGCTCATACTCAAGTTCACGAGGAGTTCCTTTTTCTCAGTTGTGTTGGTCTTAGAAAGGGAAATTAACTAAGAATGGAAGGCTTATCTGAACTGTCGTACGTGGGCATGCGTCTCCGGTTGTTGACTCTAGTCCAGCGTTTTGCTGAAATGGGCTTTGTTCTCCTTATTTGGATGTGAAGTAGAGAACTCCGGGGGCAGTAGAGGAGTGGTCATCGGCTCCTACCTGTCACTAAGAACTGGAAGAGACTTGCCCTCAGGGTGACTCAGAATGCCACCGGGCTGAAACTGAGCCTGCCGAGCCCTATTAATAACACGCTCTGTGCTATGTAGGGCAGGTGGAAGGAGAGCTGGAGAGGGACACGTGTACACACACACATACACATACACAGAGGTGCGCACACACTCTCTCTCTAAGGAGTCTCAGGAGCAATGGAAGTAGGTCTGTAATTTTCTTGTGAAAATGTTCTTTGAACATGCAGTCTGGATCTGTTGCTTACAAGCAACCTTTGGTAGTTATGAGTATTTCTCTGAGGACACAAGGACCAAGGTTGGGAACCACGATCCTGCAGTAACTATTTTCAGTATTGTTTGAGAAACTAAATGGAATCTGATACGAGAATGGAAACAGAGCAAAGTTAAAATTATAACAAATACGATGACAACCCCTTATGATGCCCACATGTCATCAAGTAATAGAAAGCTTAGGAAATTTGCAAGCAATTGCAACTCTTGGTGCTTTTGATATAGCTTTTCTTGCAGAAGTGCACTTTGCTCTATTTCAGTGTGTTTGCAGAACAGTCAAAGTCTGTATGTTGACAGTATGCACAATGTCAGGAACCGAGATTAAAAAGCCAATGAATGTTTTATGTAAAAACATACTATGCATTCTGTACTCTTGCACCCCGGGATAGGACTGTGCAAATGTTCAGAACAGCTTTATGATTGCAGTGTTTAGTTGCTGACTCTTTACACATTCACAACTGATATTTCTCCAGTATTTAGGCTTTTCATCCCTAAATGAAAATGTTTGAGCTGCATAACCTAGAAGAGCTGTTTTACAAGAGTGTCTATTAGAGGTTGCTTTTTTAACAATAAAATTATCTTTGATATAAATGTGAAAAATCAGGATGTGAAGGTGAATTACACACCTCTATTAAAAATGTCCATGCGCACTCACCATCTGCTCCACAAACAGAGACAGCATGTGTTGTCACCCAACAGTCTGTTCAGCCTTAGGAACAGATAGCCTTCAGACAGCATCCTGTGATCACGTCTTTTGTTACTTTTGAAAATATATTTGACTGATTTGTGTTCCGCATTGCTCTTAATTTGACAGATTTTTTTTTTTTTTTTTTTTTTGCGTCCACTCCAGATGAAATAATGCTCTTTCCCTTATTAGGTGTATTTGAGACCTCATTTCAACTATAACCCTGACGCTGACAATCTAATCCCCTGCAAAGAGGCTGGACTGGCCTTCTCCAAAGGAGAGATCTTGCATATAGTGAACAGGGAGGACCCCAACTGGTGGCAGGTTGGTAATACATCTGAAATTTCTTTAGGGTATATTTTGAAGACCTAGCTTTCTGATGTCTCTTTATAATTTAAAATTTATAATTTATATGAAATTGCTTGCATCATAATTATACCAATAGTGTAGAATAAGCATACACCTGTTAATGGAATTTGCATGGTATAACAGCTCGCATGGTATAACAGCTATTGACTTGCTGTTTGTCCTTCAGGCTTGTATTGTAGTTGGAGGCAAGACTGGCCTCATTCCAAGTCAGTATTTGGAGGAGAAAAGAAAAGCATTTGTAAGGAGAGACCTGGATGGCTCAGGTACAGTATGAATGTAGTCCGGCATAAAATAGAACACACCATGTAAACTAAATGCTCAGCTGCCTAATGCCACTTTTGTTTCCCAGGAATTCTTTGTGGGACAATAACTGGAAAAAGGAAGAAAAAGAAAATGATGTACCTGACGGCAAAGAATGCAGGTTTGCACTTACTGGATTTGTAATGTGCTCCAGTTAGCCAGAATATTAAAATCACTAAGAGAAGAAATGAATAACATTGATTACCTCATTACGTTGGCAGCAGTCAAGGAGTGAAATATTCCAAGCAGTGAACAGATAAAGTGTAGGCACTTAAGCAAATTTGATAATGGCCAAATTGTGATGCCTAGACGACTGGAAGAGCATCCCCAAATGATTGTGGGTGTGTTCCTGGTATGCAGTGGTTAGAACCTACAAGAAGGACAACCAGGGCAGTCCTCTCTTATTTGTATGCTAATATTTTCTCTCACTATTTCAGAATTTGATCGCCATGAGCTGCAGATCTATGAGGAGGTAGCTCGGATGCCTCCGTTCCAGAGGAAGACATTGGTTCTGATTGGCGCTCAGGGGGTGGGACGCAGAAGCCTGAAGAACAGGCTGATTGTACTAAACCCTTTACGCTTTGGCACAACGGTACCCTGTGAGTGTACTCTTTCATCCCTCACATCAGAGTAGATTCAAATTACACTTTGCTTTGTCTTTCCCTCAATCTCTGCATTACTGAGCAAATAAGGCCAAAGGCAGTCATTGCCCACTGTTAATTGTAAGCAACCTTCATACATTGATAGAACCCTCTATTGCATTCATTATTAATAGTAAAATATTAATTAATAAAAAACCACTTTCCTTAGAATTTCAATGTGTAATAATTTCAGTTTTGCGAATTAATTAATTTTAATCACTTTCTCTCTCCAGTCACATCTCGGCGCCCACGTGACGAGGAAAAGGACGGTCATTCGTACAGTTTTGTAGCCAGAGCAGAGATGGAGGCGGATATTAAGGCTGGCCGCTACCTCGAGCACGGAGAATATGATGGAAATCTATACGGAACCAAAATCGACTCGATCCATGAGGTGGTTCGCACGGGACGCACTTGCATACTGGATGTTAACCCACAGGTACGGAGAGAAGTAGAGGACGATTTGTTGCACATTATCCATTTTCTGCACAGGTTTACTAATTTAATACATTAATTCTGGGCTTGAATATGGTGGGGAAGAGAGAGTGAGTTTAGATCTTTGGAAAACCTAAAATAAACATTTACTTGGACAACTAATATTTAATAATTAAGATAATAGTTAATAATTTCCTTCTTAAATGTGTGTGTCTCAGGCACTGAAGGTGCTGAGAACGGCAGAGTTCATGCCATTTGTGGTCTTCATCGCTGCTCCAGAGCTGGACACACTAAGAGCAATGCACAAAGCTGTGGTGGATGCAGGGATCACTACTAAACTTCTCACGGTCAGAATCACCTCTCCTTACTCTGAACACTATCCCTCCAGGCAGGAAATTAGAAAGCATGGTGTTATCAAGTCACTCTGAAAACTGAAACTGCTTGTTTGTGTATTTCTATGGTCAGTCATGCTTGCATGTTTCATGCACCTTTTTTAACGAAACACTGATTTTTACCATGCTTGCTCTCTTTCTCAGGAAACAGACTTAAAGAAAACAGTGGACGAAAGTGCCAGGATCAAACGGGCATATAGCCATTACTTTGACTTCACAATAGTAAATGACAACCTGGATAAGGCCTTTGAGAAACTGCAGGCTGCTGTGGAGCAATTGTGCTCAGAACCTCAATGGGTACCTGTTAACTGGGTTTACTGAACAGTGCCGTAAACCACAGGTTCCATCATCACTGTCCTCATCCTCATCACCACTGGTGTCATGGACCACGGCAGGACTGACAGTAGCCAGGGTGGCTCACCATGGCCCTGAGGTCCAACCCTGCTATGCAAAGCTTACACCAACCATAAGAAACTGAAGGGAAGTGTACTTATTTATTGACTTTTTAAAATATATCTACCAGCAGAACACATGGCATAACTACTACTTATGTTACTACCCAAACTGTGTATTTCCAGGGTATTCTGAGTAGTTTTGTGTGTTTAAGGAGAAGGTATAGCAGAATTCATTGTTTTTACTTTTAGAGAAATGTTTTTGGTACTAAAGTGTTTTAAGACCACTTTCAGCTCTACCAGATCTCTGCGGTATCAAAACCTTGTAATCCTCACTCCCTCCCCAAATTCATCCTTTTTTTGTAAACTGACAATACCAGATGTCAATTACATGGTGTGAACATTTTGTGATAAAAAAAATTACAGACACGGTCCAACCTTACTTGAAATAAAATTTGCTTACATTAACTAATTTTGCACATTTCTTTTTCCTCTGAAGTCATTATTTCAACAATACAAGGTTTTGTTACTACAGTGACTAAATGTTGGTACGGTTCTACCACAACAGACCTGTGAAGTTTGTCTTTCTGTAGCTGCTGTCAGGCTGAGTATATGTTCGGAACGTTTCTCTTGTTAACTCGCAGCATAGCGTTTGCTTTAAAAGGAACTGACTGGAGAATGACAATTGTTAAATCAAACCGCACTACAACAGCTTAGTTACTCTGTCGTGTACTTTTTCTGTAATGGGGAGGATTTAATTGCAGCACAGGTCTAAATTTATTTCACCCAAAGAGGAATCTGGTCTGTGTGCGGTGGGTTTCCTGCCTCATGCTCATTGAACCCAGGATAGGCTCTGGGTACTTGTGACGATTAAGCAGTTACGGAGTTAGTGAGTAACGTTACATTTTCAAAATTGCCACGTTGGTGCCGTAAGGTTGAATTAGAGAAAAGCATGGCCAAATACAGAATGACACAACTTCTGAGGTCTATGAAATATTTACAACTGAAAGAATATTGTTCTACTTTTTCTTTAAGGGTGGGCAGGGTCTAGATTTGTTTCAATTTTTTTTGTGTTGACACCCACAGCTTTTACATTTTTTTTTTTTATACCAGAGCACTAGACCAGCACAGTGCTGTACAGTATCTATTCATGTGGTGCTGCGTTGGGCATCTGTCAGATTGTCTCCATGCCGAGAGGAACACAATATTCATCTCAATGCCTTTTTAAGTTGTTGCACTAACAGTGTCAACATTTAGTTTTAGTAAATGTCTAACGAGGTTTATCTCTACAGTAAGCTGTATTTTTTTTCTTTTCAATTACTGACATCACTCTTGTTTGGGTGTCTACATATAATGATGTAATGCCCTAATGGCCCAATCAGCTCACCTCTGGTCTTCTAGCCAAAATAATTCTAGCAGCAGTCAGCTGTAATCCTGCCGTAAAAGTCTGCAACTGTTCGCATTCCACCCTGCATCTGACCAGTCATCCGGTCAGGTTTTGTTTGACCCTTGTACTGCACAGCTGTGCAGTTTCTACTGATTTAGATTCAAGATACTAGACTCAATTTGGACAAGAAGCGAAAAGGAATAACCTTTTTTACTTGCACTGATGAACCTAATCATAAGCTACCTTATAGGGAATAATGGTTGAACAACTAGACTATGTTGAAACTGACATATGAAACAGTATCAGACTATTATGGCAGGAGCAGTGGGCTACAGTGGCTTAGCCATCACACATCATAAAGAGTAATTTATGACTGTCAGACTTATGTTATATTCAAATTCAAGTCTTGATGGGCCACAGGAAAAAGTGTGGAAGAGGTTAAGGATCCTGTCTAGTAGTTTTTGTGTTGCTTTTCTGTCATATATAGCTACATATATATTTTACAAAGACATGTATTTTTGACATTGAAACAGTTGTCCATTAAATAACCCGATTTTAGTTCTCATTTTTGTAACTACTGTATATCATAAGAAGACCTGTAAGCCACTGAACTGAATTTTCACGCTGTATTGTGTAACTGTACTGTCTAAGTGTAACAAAACTTGCCAATGCTTGATAAGACATTGGGTATTCTCTCAGCCAAGGAAAGAGCAAAAAGAATTAATTTCTGTATCTAATGGGCTCCTTGCTTTCTACTGTAATACAAATACTAAAATGCCTGAAATTCAAATGTAGATGATAGCTGTTAACACAAGATCAGAAAGTAAGAAATCGAGGTGTTGAGGACAGTATAGACAAGAATGGTTTACTGTAGTACACAGAACACAAAAATACAATCATGATTTAAAGGGAAAGTTCTCTTACAGTATAAAAGTTTTTACAAAACTTTACAGAAAAATATGTAAAGGTTAGTTTAAGCATTAGCAACTGGAGATTACAATTCTAAAACATGTAAAGGGACTGACTGATTGACATACATGTTAGCTTATTTTGTTCTACATTTGATCCATCCTTGTAAAATGATCATTCGTACGCTTTTGGTCAAAAAGTAAAAAGGTCTCTTAAAAAACAATCACATTTACTAGGATTTGGCCTGAGGAGAACGGTTCCAGTGTATGTCACTCCTGTTATTTATTCACATGGGTGTCCCTAAGGAGCCAAGACCACAGATGGCAATGCACAAGATAAGAGGACCGTGTCCCTCCAGGCTGCTGATCTCTGCGCAGAGCGAGTCTTCCTTTTTACACAGTGTGATGTTAGAGTAACCAAAGAGCTTTTTCACTTTTTCAAATGTGTCCTCTTCAGCTAAAACACCCAGACTGCTGTCCATCAGAGAACCATCTTTTACCACTTTTTGCACCTGTATGGGAATATGAAGGACAATATAGAGACAAATGCAATGGTGACACTTCCAAAGACCTTCATTCATTTAAATGAATCGTTTTATACCGATTGTAAATGAAAGGTGATACTAACCAGACAGTGCAGAGCCTGTATGGTGGCAGGACAGGAGCAAGATTCAAGCGACAAAAGGGCTGAGTCAGTCATCTCTAAAGAAACCAGAAAAAGGGATTTTTTATGTGCAAATTCACAGGATGCAAATAAATAGAACCATACCTTTAAACATCTATATTTGGTTTAACACCATTTACAATAAGGCCAAGCATTTAGCCTCTTAGCCACAGTAGGTCCGAATGATTCAGAGCACAGAGAGTAATTGTTCCAGTGGCATTTCCACTTGGACAAGGTCTGGTATAGAACGTTTACAAACTATGTTCAGCATGTCTTCCTCCGCATGCTTGGATAACTGCTCAGAGCACTGATGTATTTACTGACTGGTTTTATGGTTCTGCCACATATTACATGCTACATATTACACACATGGTAAAACATTGGTCACTTCCTGTCAGTGCTTTAGTATTTCTTAGGTACTTTGTAGTTCTGATTTAGCAAAACAAGTCTGATGTAGTATGTGACCACAGTAATCACTCGGCTCTACAATTGCACTGAGACTTATTTTTTCTGGCATTATTAAGTTTTACTTGTTCCTAACCCTCTAAGGCACTGGTGAGGACTTGGGTGGCAGTGAGGGCAGTGGGCTGGAGTTGTTCTTCAGAAGAGGAGCATTCCAGTGTGGTATCATCACTTGTTTCTCTGCACTGGAGCAGTTCCACTGTTGTCTGCACTGCTGCCTTGAGAGAGGGGTCTTTGTACAGGGTGCTGAGGTCAGGCTTCCTACCACAGCACAAATCCTCTAACTGTAAAAACAGAAACCCATCACACTGGTCATCAAGACGAACTACATATGGAATCTACAGGCGGTTAAGTAATATGTGTACTGAAAGGAAAGATAATGAGCAAAACATGAAAAAAGTAACAAATGTTAATTTATTTTAGGCCAAATGCTTTATGTAGTTTTGTACTTATGTACATTAGTTCTAAAAAAAACCATTAACCAAGGATTTTCTTGCAAGAACCTAAAATCTAGCTTTCACTTACTGCAAGGTCCAGCGCACTGATGGCTGTTTTGTCCTTCAGCAGGAGAGTTATTTGCTGGTGGAGGCTGGAACGTGTGCTGGGTGGAAGCTCGGACAGCAAGGTAAACTGGGATTGCAGTTTATCCAACTCTGGGAGAGAGACAGAGACAGGGCAGGAGACATTCGTAGTCTTTATGTCTGCTGACTCCTTGTACAGAGGGTAAAAATGCCTTTACTCTAATGCCTATATGCTGTTGGTTACAGTTCCTAGTACAGTCACACATAGAACAGGTAATACAAATTTGTATGATTGGCCACATGGCTTCCACATGTAGAAGAGCTGCACTGTGATTTTGATAGCCTGCAGGCTTAATGAGAAGTTATTTTGTAGTAGCTGCTGTGATATAACTGGGATGCCTCCAAAAACAAATGTAGGTTTTCATATATCAAAAATCAGGATAATCAAAATGGATTAATGATGCAGGCTTGTTTTCAAGCATGACATTAGTGATGTTTGTATACTTGACGGCTCTGACCCACAACCAGCCCTCAGCTCCAGCTGTTACCTCTCTGCAGCTGCTTGTTTGGTGCTTCAGGTAGTGCAGCATAAAGTTTTCCCACACTTTTCTCCTCTGGCCCATCCAACTCAAAGCCTCCCTCGGTATCTGGCAGTACGCACAGTTCTGCAGACACAAGGCTGTAGTGGTCAGCACAAACCAGCACACATTACTGCATTCAGGTTATCAGTGCTGCTCTACTACCATACCTGGTACCGACTGGAATGGAATCTATTTTATTCTCATTGCAAATATAATGGATGTTTTTGTAGTAACTGTGGTCAAAAGTCCCAAGTGGCACAACCATCTAAGCTTAGGCACATCACTGAGAAATCAGGAGCTCAATCACTAGAGATGCTACAGTGATTCTTGGCTAGGAGTCCAAGAGAGCATACCTGGCCTTGCTCTGGCTACATGTGTGCACATACACCGCCCTGAAGTTGTTTACATTTACATTTACAGCATTTATCAGACGCTTTTATCCAAAGCGACTTCCATTCTCTAACTACAGGGGGCAGTC
>JBBPDH010000007.1:7259293-7283863 GCA_037974565.1 Clupeocharax schoutedeni
GTCTACTGGGTTTGTATCATGTAAGCATGAGGAACATGGAAAGAATTCCCATTTCAATGCTGTAAATGTATGTCAAGCTGAACATGAAGGGTTCTCTTAATGCTGTACCAGGAGAACAACACCCTACACAGTACAGTACGATTCTGGGATTTGACTAGTCTCATTTACCAGCAAATAGAAAGTCATTGGCAATGGTTTTAAATGGGGATTCTGGGAAATTAGTTTATTGGCAGGCTGCAGTGGTAGAGATTCAGGGCTGTCACAATCATGGCTAATGTTTAACTGGTCACAAAATGTACATAATGTCAATCTTTGAGCTTGTTCTCACCCGGTAATGTTATTGCGTTTGCCTTTCTTTCACAGAGGACAACTCGTCAGGGTAGTTCTATAGCATAAAATATTTAAACAGGGCGGTCATGCAGAAACACTATGCAGCTCCAGTTACAGAACTTTTAACTGTGACTTGTGTACATTTATGGCCCCAGTGAGCATTAACAGTCAAGAGTTACTCAGCTCCCCAATCATTGCTTAGCATACTGACCACTGAGTGATGAAGGAACAAAAAATAGTCTTGTAATATAAAGCATACACATATCATGTGTACATGTACAGGTTTTGGGGTTAATATCAATCATGTGTAGCGAAAGCTGAATAGCCAGTTTTATTGCAGATTTTTAGACGCTCGTCGCTAGAGCTGTGCAATCAGAATTTATTATACAATTTATTGCGATAAATGAATTTACAATATGTTTTTGATTATATTGTAATATTGTTGTGGGTACTTAATGAGGATGGAAACATTGTTTATTTACAAACAGATTTATTAGGTGTGGTTAATTGGATTGCTAAATGTTGGAAAAACTATGCTCAAAATGTTCATTAGTGTTTTATCATTAGTATTTTTTGTCTATTCAAACTCATCAGATGTCTGAAAAATAAGTATAACATCAGCAATTCAGAATATTTGATCATTTTAACTACTAAACTGTTAAACTGGTTAATGGTTTATTCATTTTCCCTTTCGCAGAGCATCCACTCATTTGAATTGTTATAGTTTGGGCAATGGGCTCATTTACAAAAGAGTCTTTCTTTTACTCACTTGCTACATGACCACTACATATTCTCAGCGCAGGAAAAGCTCATTTGTTCACTCATTTATGCATCAACAGCACACTGCACTTCACAGTACATAGTCTGTTCTGCACATTTGCACACTTCAGATCTCATTTTAGTTTGTTTATACATATTTATTTCTTCTACACATTTTCAGTACATAGTTCTAGTCTTTAAATTTCTCTTCAACTTTATACTGTACAGTCTCAGCTATGTCACTGAAACAATTGCATACATGCTTGTATATCTGTGTATGTGACAAACAAATGAATCTTCAATCTTGAATCATCAGTCATTTTTATTGATTAGCTTAATGGGCTTTAAAGGTTACTTAAGAGGTTAAAAAACCTAAACTTGAATTGTATTGTATTGTATTATACTTTAAAAAGTAGAGCAAATCATATTGCTTGTTGTTTAAGAACTTCTTTCTGTCATCACACAGAATTTTTACAGTAATTTCATTAAACAAAATTCAATAGAATAATCCAAATGCTACTGCTGACAGACAGTGTATGATATGAAGTATCTTGCCTTTATCTTTTAGCTGTATCAACACTACTACACACTATTTAACCTAAAGTCAAAATAGATGCATAATTATAAACAACTCACTAGTAAAATGTCAATAGTGTTGAAAAATACACGGCATACAATCTCATCTATTCTAACCACTATTCATACAGTGTGAACTGGAACTTATTTTACAAGAACTCAAAGGCTCAGCTTTTCCCTATTATATAAGATACCCTCAGGGATCTTAGGCTTGTGTATCTGTGCTATGGCAACAGGAATAGCCTTTATATTCTGCCAACTACCACAGTCTCACTTCCACTTCCACGTTTCAGCATTCGCACTGAACTTCCCCATGTGGCCTAAGGTTAGGTTTATGGATATGTAAAAATAATCCCAGACGACATCCACAGCGTCAACTGTCTAACTGCACTTTCTCACCAGACAACAAAGACCTTCATTCACATACCTGCCTTTACAGTTATCCAGCAGTTTTTGCAGATCCACTTCCTGCTTTTTGAGGTTTCCAAATGAAGAAGCTAGTTTGGATGAACCTTTTCCATGCATCTTTATGTTCCCCGGACCAAAGCTTGCTTCACCATCTCCAGTGGTGTTGTTTTCAGATGTGCTGCTATACTTCACAAAATCAGTCTCGGTGAAACCTGCCAAAGGAAAACAGTTCACTGTTTTTCAATCGGGCAGTGCAATTCATAACTTTCGGAGCATTTTTGAAGACTAAGTTGTCTTTTTGTCAAAAGCATTATGTAATAACCGAGCATGAATATATACGTAGCCTAACCATTTAGAGTAAAATCTGCTCTATACCTGGATCTATATCTTTCTCTTCAAGCAGTACATTATTGAGGGTGAAGTCTGATGGGATGTACTTGGGTTGTTGCCAGAACCAGAAGCGACTGCGCTTGATGACCAGGGACAGGAGCTTGAGGTCGTCCACCTCATTCAGTTGGGACACGGGGATCAGACAGCCCTCAGGGTCGATCTCAGACACAAATTTACTGGTTGCTCTGGCAAACATCTTCTATATGAAGAAGAAAGGTGTGCAACTGTGCATGCAACTGAAAAACAGAATAACAATTTATTATAATTATCGTCACCATTATCACCAATGTTATAATACCATCTATACAGAAAAGGGACAAATAAAAGAAAAAGCGGCAAAGCATAACATGGTGTGTATAAAATACTAGGCAGTCCCAGTTGACTTTGTTTTGAATAAAGTTACAAATTAAAATTAGAAAAGATTTTTCAAAAGTGACTTTGAAAGAGGGGTTTTATTAGGGTGCAAATGGCAGGAAGTCCAGTTTCAAAGACTGCTTTACTGACTAGTGTTTAAGAGACTTCTGCATTTAGGTCTGTGGTGAAAACCTAAATGGGGTTTGAAATGGCTGCCAAAAGCACATATTTAGTGAGTGTGATGCTTTAAAGGAAACAGAAAACATCTGTTTATCTGAGGAAAACATGGAGGGTAATGAGACTGTGCCAGCAAAAACAATTCATCCACAACTCTATTTAGAAATAAAGTGCCTAAAGCCCTTGTAGCAAAGCCAACTGCACTTCTGAGAATTCAGTGGTGCAATACCACAAGACCTGATTTAGGGATGCGGACATAAAGTGATCTGGTTTTACAGTGTTCCCCACAAGTGTATATGCAACGTGGGACAAGAAAATGGTACAGCACTGAATGCTTGTCCACTACATTGAGGGGGTCTGATGGTTTGGAAGTGGAAGATTATGGACCACCAGCATTCAAGCTTCAAGATTTTTATTTGTCACATGCACATTTTTATATGTACAATTTGAAGTGAATGTAACCTTGAGTCACTCCTATGAAAATAGAAAATAGGAACCAAATAGCATAATAGCACAATTTGTCCAATAGACACAGGTGTTAATTGTATAAATCTTACAGTATATACAAAATTATAGACTATTAGAACGTGCATATTTATAGTAGCGAATAAAAATCTGTTTTCATACAGATGCATCTGTGTATTTTTATTTATTTATTTTACAACTTGCCACATATGCAAGTCTGGTTTGAGGTGTGTGCGTGCATACAGTTTGCGCAAGGAAATTAATAAGTGAGGTACAAGCCTCCTTCATCTGTTAGCAAGCCTTGTCAGCGTTTACCAAACTCAACACAATCACTGTCTGGGTCAACTACAAAGTAGGCACATGGCTCAATGCCATCTTAATGTCAGTTTGCACAGGTCTTATGGCTGCTATGGATGCGCATAATCAAGAGTGGATCCAAAATGCACAAGCAATTGCTTCCAAAGATGCTGTCTAACTCCAAAAAGAAGAAGTGTTTGTACTCTAACCATAAAGAGTGTTGGAAACAGAACAGCAAAGGTGTGAGACTTTTGTCAATAGGTTGTTAATGCTTTGTAATGTGCCCATTCTTCTCTGTATTTAACCCATTCACCAAGTAAAGCATCGGACACAGACATGTAGTGGGTACCTCAGTGGTGCCACTAGCAGTCCTGGGATCCGCTCACAGGGGTAACTCTCTAACCGTTACTCCACCAGCTGCTTTAGTATGCGTTCAACTTTTGAGTGATCATAGATAAACAGAAAAAAGAAGTTGTGGTGAATGTGGCAATCTGATAGCAACATCAAGGTGAGATGTAAAAATCGGAGAGCTGGGATCAAAAGGAAAAAATGCAACATTAAAACTAAGACGTCCTCACTGCTGATGAGAGCATTCTGGGCTGCGACCTCCAAGAGCAGCTGCAACACATGGGAGGAGTGGGGACATTGATCACCATCGAGAAGAACAGCAAAATACTCAGTAGTAATAACTCGCTGTATCATGTGTCTACACAAATAAGGTGTGTAACCTTATTCAGTGATTCATGCAAACAAACTAGAACAAAACTAGAAGTGCAGTAAAAACTGTTTACAACGACCATAAATGCAGCTCAGAACAACAACAGAGCAAGACAAAGAGAGGTGTTTTTCAATCCTCGCACAGAGAAGAACTCAAGAAATTAGAAGTTATATCATCTTATTCTCCTAACCGCTCCCAGAAATGCATATTCTGAAGCACGTTTTAGATATTTGTTACAGCCATAAGCGAAAATAAAATGTGCTAGACCGGCGATCCATAGTTTCACTGCTTTTGGCGGGCCTCCAAACCGAAAGCAGTTGAAACAGCTCCACTGTCCTCCAACACCCCAGCAGAAGAAGAGCAGATGTTTCTTACCGTTTCTCTGTCGTTCCTTGGTGGTTCAGACTCAAACCTCGACTGTCCTCCCTATCACTCTTCCGGAGAGTCAACACACATACACATACCCCCCCAACCCAACCGCCCCCCTTCGTTCTGTCTGCGTCTCTCTCTCATCCACACACACACACTCTCTCTCTCGCTCTCTCTTTCTCTCTGTCCTGATCTTGTAGCGACAACCCACAGCCACCACAAAGTAGAGTCTAAATGTCACAGGTGCAGGTACATCTGAACCATTAAATCGGTGAAACCATTCGTTTCCTATCCAGATATAGCAATTCAACACCCCCCCCCCCCCACACACACACATAGAGTATATATATATATATACATATGGTTAAGCGAACACTTTCCCACACATTTTTAAATATATATATATATTGGATGTATTAAAGAATTTTATCAATTCCAGTAACAACTCTAGGCACAGACCAGATATCTGAAATCTTCTAACCAGCTCACAAAATATCAAAGGCTTTTTATAAAAAATAAATCTTGCTGCTTTCTATTTTATTTACATTCATGATAATATTTATTTGTTTTTAGCTGGCAAAAAAGAAACCCAGTGCTAATATAAATGGCTT
This sequence comes from Clupeocharax schoutedeni, assembly GCA_037974565.1. Classification (NCBI taxonomy): domain Eukaryota; kingdom Metazoa; phylum Chordata; class Actinopteri; order Characiformes; family Alestidae; genus Clupeocharax; species Clupeocharax schoutedeni. Next base: position 7,264,748 of record JBBPDH010000007.1, read on the forward strand.
CAAACAAGTTGCACAGGTGCCTACATTTAAATCATTAAATACTTACATGAATTACAGAAGCTCTTAGGTTTAAAGTTCACAGGCTTTACCATGGTCAATGTCACACATTTGCTTGAGTTTGAATAGTGACCCAGGCAAATCTTTTCAATTTGACTGTAAAATGTTTCAAAATTCTCAAACTGCCTGTTGTTTATTTCCAGGTTTAAATGAAAAAAAAAAAAGAATAAATGAAATCCATCCCATAGGCCCCGGTGTAAGGTCTGGGTCCCTAAGACTTCAGTGAGGAACACGCGAATACAGAAAGTAAGTGAGTGAATAAAATTCATGGTTCCTTTTTGATGTATAACTTGAACACATGAACAAGTGATGCATAAATGGGAAAAATACCCTCAGGGTTCTAACTAAAAAACTCAAATAACCGAAAAGAGTAACGTCAAATAATAAAAGAGTAAAGGAACGCCAGAATAGTCACACAGATGATAAGTTTATTGAAGGAGAGAGGGATCACAGCAGTGGTCAACACAAAATGACCCCCACCCCTCTATCCCCCTCTCACCCCACAGCAGGCGTGGCCCCTTTTCCGAGAGAACTGGGCACAGATTACAGGTCAAACCTTGTGAAAGCTGAACACACTCAGTTAGACTCACAAGTGCATTACGGTGAGTGTTGAGTCCATCTGTGTTTGAAACAAGGCTCTGTGCCTGAGTAGTTCTTAGAGACTGGTAAAGTACATCCCTCAGTGCAGCCAGAAATGTGAAGCAACATGTTACTGATAAATGGTTACAAGTGTATAACAAAGACAGAATAAAATAGAATATATGTGACCATAAGGCAATAGACAGGTGTGGAACTCAGATTCTAACATGTACCCCATATATAACATGAGAGCTTCCATACCATCTCATTCAAGAGGTAGACAATGTAACTTCGATTAAACAACAGCATATTTTAGATGCATGCGCAAAGTTCTTTTCGGTTTTGGGCAGATCTCAGGTACTCATATACCAGCTGCAGTACAATACTGCACCACTAGAGGACACCATGAAACAATATTTCGGTCAATGTTTTTGTGCTACTGGTTGTGCACAACAGTGATAAGAGATGATTAACTGGGCCATGTTTGCATAATTTCTAGACATTCAATGGATATGTCTGCATAAAGACACTACAAAAGGTTTCAGAAGCATATTAAGGCATATGGAATATTAAATAAGGAAGGATGCTCAAATGTAGCGAAGTGACCCGAGTCTTTGACTTCCAGTGAACTTCCTCCTCCATGTGATTGCCTTCCTTAAGGATTTCTTTCCATCACAGTTAGTCCACCAATTCTCACTGTGAGAAGAGAGTTCTCTGGTCAGCCCAAGCTCACCACAGCACTGGACAGTCCAGATTACCGAAGCCTGGATCTTTCCGCAAGTCCCAGTATGTGTTGTTGCTGACCCATGTGTCATCTTTAGATTTCCTGTAAGCAACAGGGCGAGAGATATTTGATTAACCTGTGGTGTTCGGAAAAGTTTATAAAAATAAATGTTTGCTTACACATCTGACTTTGATGTTAATATATAAGGAACAAGGCATCATGCTTTATGTGGCAGTCGGACATGTTGCTGCTTTAAAAGAAGATTGAACAGAACTCTTGGAGTGTTGAAAGCAGTGTTTCCAGCAGTGGTTCAGGAGTTTTTTTATTCCTCCCAAACTACGTGATCTAATTAGTCAACTAATTAACAAGCTCTACTTGTAATGTGTGTGTAAGTGCAGGGAAAACACAACCACTTTCACAGTCACTGTAGGGGAGCCTTCAGGATGGAGACAGAACCACTGAACATTCAGAAGCAGTGTTGAACTCTGCTTTAAGCAGCGCTGTATTGTTTCAAGTAGTGCATGAGTCGATACCAATGATCCAGCTCATCAACTGATTATGGAGCTCTCTGTGAACAAAAGCTCTCAATGGAAATTCAATCTGCTGATTGCGCAGTCATTACTTTCACTCTTCTGCATGCATTCTGCATTGCAGTGCTGAAATAGTGAGTCATTTTTTGTGCTCTGCCCCTCTATGTAAATAGAAAAGACCCTTTCTACCACCTCTAAACAGTTGGTGCATGTTTGACTGAGTTCTGAACGCTTACATCAAAAAAGATCTCCACTCTTCTGAAACTGCTGACCTTCATAAGGAAGGATCTCTTCAGGCGCAGAAATCTCTTACAGCCTGGGGGCAGGACATTTCCCAAACAGGGAAACTTTTGATTGAGTTTGTGTTCAGTGAAAGGACAGCAGCAGCATCAATTTGGACACTTATTTTTTTACTGCGATACTTGAACTAACGCATGTCTTTGTATCAAAAAAAGGCCAAACGTACTAAATGTTTATTTTCAATACTTCTCACTGCTTCATTGCTAAACTAGGATTTGATATGTTATCTAGCAACATCTTGAACCTTACTGCAACTTAAAATTTTCAGCAGCTATCAGTTATACTGTGTATGGCCTCCAACACTTGAGTTTGACATTTGATCTTCATGCAGAAATGGAGTCAGTCAGTGCAGTAATATGACTAATATAGGGGTTCATACTGGAAGAACCGTGGCTGATGTGCCATGCTGTTCTCCTCAAGCACCCGGCGTCGGTCTCTCTGTAGCTGTTCAATCCTTTGCTTCTGTGTTTCTGCTGCTTCTATGTTCCCCTCTTCCAGCAACCTACACACACACACACACACACACACACACACACGCCCAGAGGAACATGGCATCATCCTTTTGTCCTTGCATATCATGAGGGTCATGTGATGATGTCATCGTTTGGCTGCCTGCAGGTCATATCTGAACCTACTGGCTGTGACAAGAAGTAGCACCATAAGTACAGTCAGATTTCCTGAAGAGCTGACCGCCCTTCGTGACCAAAAGTCTACATTCTTATTCAATCTTATACAATCTTATGTCTCAGACAGCTGTGTGGACAGCACTGTGACATTTAACTGATTCATCCTTCTGTGTACAGTCAGCAGCACAGCGGTTGCACAGAATACATAACAGTATGCATATGAGATGACTATCTCATAAATAAATAAAAGATAAAAAGAACAGATAACATACTGTGGGTTTACAGTGCTGGTAAGGCATCTAATCTCTTTAGAGATCTGAGCTGTAGACTGAATGAGATGCCAGAGGCACTGAATTTCTCAAATAGCTCTTGATTACTAAGGAGCAGCATCCTGCATTCTCACAGGCACATAAGTGTAGGCGCCGCTGCTCTGATACTCACATTTCCTCCAATTCCAAGATTCGATGTGTTTATTATCCACTTCGGATAGTAAGCGAATACAGGTATTTCCCATATTTTAACAGTTATAAGAATGTTATAAGTGATTTGACCCCTTTCTAGGTATCTATTTTTTCTTAATTTTAAATTAGTAGCTTAAAAAATTGAAATGAGCCAAGTTTTCTGCCATAATATTGGAGTGAGACCGTTTCACCACATTAAAAAAGTGAGAAATAGGCCAAATAAGCCTATGATATTCTAACAACAGTCTAATAATGAGAAAGATATATTGACCAGATTAAAGATAACTTCACTTACTAGGATAATACAAAATGCAAATTACATAATAAAGGATGGTAATTACAGAATTTAATTTATACCTGAACAATTCCTGAAATGTACATATTTACACATTGACCTCAGTATATTAGTAATAATTTGCATGGAATACAAAGTCTTTTTGCTCCCCAAACGGAAATCACAATGTAGTCAACAGCATTTATGTACATTATTTCCTAGGCCTAATACTTAATATTAATGAATGCTCATATGCACTCCTGCTATATCAAGCAATGAAATATCAACACACTTTACCTCTGATCGAGTCGTAATCTGGTGTCTGTGTGTGGCAGTAGTGGTTTGGTCTGTGGATCCAGTTCATTCAGCTCAAGAGCAAACTTAGTGAAGCCGTAGTATTGCTCATAATCCGGCGGCATTGGATCTACATAAATGAAACAGAATTATACACTCCACATCATTAGACATCATTATGTTAAAGGAGACAGATTTTAAGGACAGATTTTAAGATTAAGTTTTTTTTGCCTTTTTATAACCATGAATGCTTGATTCAATAGCCAATGCTGCATAAAGCAATTTACTTGTAATTTTTTTCATTTAGACTTCTCTATGCGTGGAACACATAGCAGCTGCGCCACCATCATGTCTAGGATTTAGCTAAAGAAAAGGGTTATGGATGTTACTATATGTGTGTAAATGGGGTGGCATGAGAGAAAAAAGAAAGATAAGAGAGACGGAGGCAAGAAATAGAGAGACACTGAACATGAATCTTACTGGTTCTCCAGATGCATGTAGCAGAAGGTGGGTTACCACAGTATATACCCTCATGCCACTTCCCAAACAGCTTATGAATGACTTTCCCTTTGTGGTCAGTTACTGCTCCCTCCACTTCATTCACACTGGAATTCCAGTACTTTGCCTGCAATGCACACAACCAGACATCAGAATTGTAGTAACATAACTAAGACCAGCCTCACTAGATGAAAAGACATATTCTCTTATTGGTAATGGTAGGGTCCATTCTGCAATGCCTCATGAAAGCAAATCTCAAAGAAAAAGATACAGTTATACAGGATTTTATGATGCAGCCCAACTCCAATATGCATCTGTGGGGTAGATATCTGACCTTGTGATGACCTAGGTGATTTGATTTGATTTGAATTAATTGAGACATGGAATCCAAAATTTCAATCTGATTTGATTCACTGGGTGCAAAAAACATGACTGACTACTGATTGATACTATTCTGATGGATTCAAACATTCCAAAACCAGACAGCATGTTCAGAGTGACAATCCGTATGTGTTCTTGTTGTCCAACAGATGGCATAGTTGAGACAGGAGTGAGTCAGTGGACGGAACTGAGGCGGCAGCTAATGTGCCTTAGCAGGAGATGAACTGTAATTAATCACTTTTTCTCCCTCTCTACCACTCTCCCTCTCTTTCTCTCAGTCTATTTGTCTCCAATTTCTGGCAGCACGACCCATAACCCTTTAAAAGCTGTGGAAAACCTTTCTGCTGATTTAGCGTCTGAGTTCATTTCCCCACAAGCCATACCACAGAGCTCCATCGCTGTCAGACAGACACATATACACGTAGTGATATTAAATCAATCAGCATGCCTCTACTAAATACACCTCAAGGGAGGACACACTCAGAGTGGAGAAGCTTTCCTAAACTCTGCATTCCTACTAAGAGCACTACCTAAGTTATCCCGTATAAAGATCTAATTGCATTTTATTTTCACTTTAATTAAGCAGTGTGTTTCAAACAAGGTTCCAAAAGTTTTTTTTCAGTTTGGATAAATACTGTATCTCTGGGCCCACTAGACCTTTCCCTTCTCCAATATGAGGGGCTCTAGTGTGCTTATTAAAGTTTGTTTATGGTAATAAAGGTAGATAAAATGTAATATGAAGAAAGTAGAACATTCAGGCTAAAATCCACCAAATCTAAAACCTTAGTCTGAACAAATATTCCAGAGATGAGGTCCGAACTTGACCAGATCTGACGTCAACAGACGTGTCCTCTTGACCTTGGAGGATTTGATTGAATCTGGCCTATTGATTCCTGTTAGTGGGGCGAGCAGATGTGGCTTACCTTGACGAAAGTGACTTTACACTGACAGATATCGCTGCTGGAGTTCTTGATGGAGATCTCGCCGTAGTGCTCAATCCAGCGCTGCCCACTCAGGATGTTATGAATGCATGACGTCACTTTGTTCCACTCGTAGTGATCTCCCAAGCTGCAGGAGAAGGACAGATGCTAAGCCTGTGTGGGTCCATAGCGGATGTGTTCTGCCTCGTAATCCAGTACACAGAAGTTACACAGTAATCAGTTACACAGAACAAAATGATGGGGAATATCTGTTTCCCACAGATTGTGATGCAATTTCCATAAACAAAACAGCTTAGACTTATTTGGGCAACACAGAGACTATAAAATGATAACACACTGTCAAGTTTTTGCACTAGGCCAGTCATTCTATCTGATATCTAATTGCCATATAAATCATCGCTATAATTATTAATGGTTATTTGCTTGTTTTATGAAACTAGTACAGTGTAAGCCTAATGTGGCAAACTTGGCTAATGAGATATCTGGTTTCCTGTCTATACTTTGGCCTACATTGTACTAACCTCATGTCAGTATCATGTACTGCAATGTTGTGTGTGCACACAAACATGTCTTCAGTTACACAGTGCAGTCATGTGTAGTTAATCAAGTACAGCTTACATGTTTCTCTATATGGAGTTTAACATATGAGCAAAACTGCTTGATCTGTAAGTATACATGCTAACAGCTGCATGAACTACTTAATTAAAAAATAGTATGTGGCGCTACTCTCTAAACACGTTACGGCACGAAGACATTCACACCTGACTAAATGTATTTCTTGCTATCAGCCAACATAAAAAACAAAACCAAAAACAGGCACATGTTGTTTGCATCAGTATTCCACTTCTGCTTTTGATCCACTAAGTTCACACAAATGACAAATGAATCACAAGAGTGAGAAATGATACAAGGTAGACGATTATTTGGCCATAATTAATTGGAATTAGATACTACTCGTAAGTTCTTAAGTAATGTTTCTCTCTGGATATCAAAATCACTGCAAACTGAAAACAAAGGAACATTTTGTTGAAACAAAATCAATGAAATGCACAATGCACTCCTAAAAAATGTGCAAAACTGTTATATACTTACCCCAAATAATTGTAGCAAAATACATAGGCGTTCTCTACAAAGTATTAATGTGTAGAGGTTGAATACTTATGCCAACCCAATATTTGAGCTTGTTTCATTTTTGTGATTTAAAAATGTATTATTGCAGCATGATACTTCACATTAAAACTACTACAGGCAAAAATACGTGTACGAATTTGTAATGAATACTGTTGCAAACCATTGTATTTCTCTCTGTCCATCTGAGCACCGAATGCCCAAGCTGTGGTACAACAGTGAAATCTAAATACAATCTGCTTAAATAAATGTAATTACCGCAACTAATTGCCATCATGCAATTATGTAATGACTGTGTCAGGCCTGGTGTGAATCTCTCCATGACTTATACCTGATTCACTCTATGAAGAATGTCTCAAATGTCTACATGACTTTGGCATGCAATTATTAAAAAATGCATAGATTATTTTCACTCTTATATGTTCATAAGAATTAATTATCAAAAAATAAATTGTGCATCTCTCTCTCTCTCTCTCTCTCTCTCCTTTTTGCTGGCCCCTCTTTCTGGCAGGGAGACCCAAAGCCTTTAGGAGTGCATTTGAATTACTGTTGCCTCATCAGCTATAACTCATTCTAAAATTCCATTTGATGAAGTTAAATCACTAGCTCACATTTTATACCCATAGCAAGCGTGCTCTGACATCCAGCTCAGTATCCAGGATCTAAGCACTACAGGGACTCAGAGATTAGGATGTCAGCCAGGTATGAGAACAATTCTGTATGGAAGTGTGTGTGCTTGTGTGTGAAAGAGAGACAGAGAGTGTGTCAGACAACTCACCCAGGGAGAACCACATGAGTGGAGCCAACAGGAACAATCTCCATAGACTTCCCCCAGAACTTGTTTTTCCACCTGACATCTGAAACCATCCACAAACACCAGGGTCACTATGAGGGAAAAAGCGTGACGACCACACCTGAACAACTCCTCCGGTAATGGAGGTTTTACCTTGCCAGAAGATAAAGTTTTTAGACTCTGCATGACATGCAGAGATAGGTGGGTGATGGCTGACCTAGAGAGGAGAGAGAAAGACAGCAATGAATGAGTTCGGAGTTACATAAACACATACATGTGCAAACGAACCCACTCTCAGTGAGGTAACAGAGTGTTTGTATATGAATGTCCTCCTACCTGCTCTGCAATAAAGCGGAATCCTTTGTCAGGTCGGTCACATTCATATGTCTCCCCCAGCACAGGATTAAAGGGTTTCCCTCCCGCTCTGTAGTAACTGGAGGCATAGCCTGACACAGCAAATGTCGCAATATACACCTACACATTCCGAAACAAACAGTCATGGATAAGCTCACACAGATCCTGAGCAGGCTGAAGTGATCCAGCTCTAATGTAAGAGCACAGAACTAAACTATTTTCAGAATTATGTCATTTTAATCACTTTAAAAATCATTTTTTTAATCACAGAATGGATATTACAAAATTAAAATGGAGGTAATTCAAGTGCTCAGTGCTATTCATAAGATGCAGCTCATTTCTGTCTTTTTGCCAAAACTGTTGCAAATATATTACAATACAAAAAATGTCTGGAGATATGATATATGACATACTTATTTTTCAGATAAGTTAAGTTGAAATAAGAACTGTGTCTTATTTAAAAACACTGAACTGTGCAGTGCAGTGAATTTAATTTAATGTTTCACACTGAACTGCACATTATCAAATTAAACAGTACTTTGTGGCTGACCATGAGTTGTACAGTACAGTGCTCTTCACGTACTGAAGACACTCATGGTTTGCTCAGGAAAGCACACTGTGACATATTCTGACGTAATTCTTCATGATAACAACATACTGTCCGGCCCTTTCTACCTTATTGAATGTGCCATCAGTGACACATTCTGACACTTTCGTTAGGACGTCAACAAAATACATCCACCATGATAAATTGTATCAGTGTGTAGAATTTGAGTTTTCTGTGGGCTGTATTGTGATACATCCTGTGTTCTGTTTTGCATACAAGATGAACAATGCTGCCTTTGTTGCTGAATACACTGTGAACGTTTCTTAAATGGCCAAGGCCTTACTATTGATTTGTTTACATCAACCCAAGACAGACACAGTTCCACAGAGGTCAACCCTGTCACCTCAGAGAGAGAAGGTCAGGGTCCTTTCTGTGTGGAGTTTGTATGATCTCCACTAGGAGGTGCAGTCACCACTGATAGTCTGTTGACATGTATGTTAGATAAATCAGGTACATTTTCTCTAGGTATGAATATGTGTATCTGCCCTGTGACCTGTCCAGGGTGTTTCTCCACCTTTTGCCCTGTGATCGCTGGAATAGACTCCAGCATGGCCATCAACCCTGGTTAGGATAAATGCTTCAGTAGAGAATGATTGTATGAACAATAAGAGGCAGCTGAAGTGTACTCATATGTTGGCTTATTCAAGTTTGTGAAAGAAAAAAGTTAAAATCTCTTCATTTTCTTTGTTAGATCTCATGCTTTACATGAATATACATGTGCATCAACAAAATTGAGAAATCAAACTATTACAGGCAAAAAGAGAGTAATATTTGTGTATCTTTGTATTAGTTTGTTAGGAGGAATTATTATTAAGAAATCTTTATCCATTTCTCAGCAAATGTCACTTTGTACATCTATACATTCAGAGGGAAGAGCTCAAACTGATCCTCGCCAACAAAACGTTTAAGTCATTCACCACTGATGTCACTTCGGTATCAGCTATCCTACAGCACCCCTGAGCGAACAGAGAGATTGGTGAGCTTAGAGGCAACAGAAGTGAGATGAGATCAGTTTGTGGAGATGAATTTCTGATGATGAGGGTAAATAGAAGTGTTAGATGTGGCTCAGGGCTGGAGATTACTTTCTCACGCTTCCTGAAAATAAGGAAATTTGAGGAGGGCAAAGCCAAATTGCTCTAGCCGTAAAGTTCATTATAAGGCCATCAGCACTTGTCAAGGCCGAGGGACAATTCCATCTGCTCTTCACAAAGCCATTATATAATCACAGCAAGTTCACTACTTTCTCCCCCTTTCCACACTAATGAGTCTGGGGAGCACCCTAATGCAAATGCAAGTCTATAAGAGAGAGTGGGGCCGGTCAGAGCTAATGGAGCTCTGCTACAGTGGGGGGAGAGTGATAGCACTAGGGTCCATTCAGTGAACTTAGGGCAGTGCGGAGAGTACAACTATTATAATACTGATGCTCCGTTACACCACCGCTTAAGTCACAGAAAGGATACAGAGAAACATCTGAAAGGGTTTAAAATGAAACATTTTGTTCTTATCAGCTGCTTTAGTCCACTGTTGCTCCCACATCCCCTCCAGCATCTCGTCCCATTAACTGAGCAAAAGTGGGACGTATTTTATTAAACGCACCAGAGACCCAGACAAAAGCTTTACACTCACTTCTTTGTTTTGTAAGCCGCCACTGCCTCCCATTTTTTTCTCAGATTTGTCTGATTTGCATTTACAATAGTCTACCAGCATTACATCGAGGTGATACGTAGAACAATTAAATAGTTATTGTTTCTTATGTAGAATAAATAATGACCTGAACTGGCTTAATGTTTTTAAATGTAAGTACATTTGAGAGGATCTGCAGCAGAGGCTCTAGCCTCACTCAGTCTGATGTTGATTTTCTACAATTCCACCATTCAATCTGCCCCTTTCCACTGAATAAAATAATTCACAATCACTCTTTGTTAAAGGACTGCATGTGTTTTTAATTTGCTATGTATACTAAAAAAGTTACAATATTCTGAATACTGTCTATTCAAAGTGTAACATAGATGCAACACAGATTTTTATTATATACGTTCAGAATATATATCTCCAGTGAATATAAGATTCAAGATACTTTATTTGTCACATGCAGTCATACAAGTGAAATGTATCCTGAACCGCTACTATTACAGACTGTGAAAAATTTAAATCAATAAGTAAATTCTATGCTAAAATTAAAATCTAAAATTAAAATCTAGGCATTTATATGTACATTGTGCAAATGGAATGTTAAAGTGCATTGTGCAATAATAGCTCAGCATATAAAACAGAGTGAAAAGTGACCAGAAGTAATGTAAACAGGATAATTAACAGAGTGACCAATGATATGTAACAGTGACCAGAGTAATATATAAATAGTTAGAACAGTTACCGGAGTAGTATATAAATACTGTAAACAGCTACCAGAGTAATATATAAACAGTGTTTATACAAATATGTGAAAACAGCCTATTTGTGTGAAGTAGCAAATTCAATCAGCTTGCATTCTTCTGCCCAACCAGCCAACAGGAGTTTAGCCCCACCCTTTCATGACCTAAATCAAATTATATGAAATGTTTCAGACTGGATTGCTTTTTGAATGAAGCAAAATATCGAACAGTCAATCAAAAATCAGCTTGTTAAATTAGGTAAAGAGTGTTTGAAAATGGATTTTGGCAAATTAATCCACATAACTTTCAATGAGCAAAACACAAAAAAGAAAAGACATGGGTCCTTTAGCCAAGAGCTACTGTCTTTATAAATAACCTAAATATCATTTAGTACATGTATTAATTATGGCACGTTTTAAGGCACGTTAAAAACAGCTAAAATGTTCAAAACAGCCAAACACTGAGTGGCAGTTGCCCAAACCCAGAATCAACCTAAGCTAAGAAGAAAGCCCAATGTGAATTTCACTGGCACTGCAATTTAGTCCAAGACTGGACTTAATCCAGGAAATGGCCTGTATAATATTAAAATGAATATTTATGGAACTCATCTTGCAAAATGATCCAAGAGGCCCTACACACTCCTCTGTCACCTCTCTGAATGTCACTGGAGCAGCTAAAGCAGAGCTAGCTTAAGCTATGCAGACATGTCTAATGGAATAGGCCATCAAATGAGCTTAGATTAGACAGGCTTTCACAGGCATGCCTGGAGTAAAGGGAAATCTGATCAGCTAATACAAAGTGACATCATATATCACAGGGTATGTCCCTGACTCAACAGAGGCAGTACACTTACATTATTAGGAACCATATGTCTGTGTATGTGTGTGTGTGTGTGTGTGTGTGTGTGTGCATGTTTGAGAGAGGGATGGAGAGAGAGGGTATACAAATGTGTGGTGGGTAGAAACATACAGCAGGTTCTGACATTGAATGGTGTGTCTTAATGGAAGCCACAGATGAGGTGACTTCCAGATGGCGGCAGGATCATTGTCCTACAGATGATCCTGCCGCAGTCCAGAACTCACCTCATCCGTGGCATATATTAAGAACAACAGTTTAATACTATTCTTCACAGCAATCCTATTTAGATTCCCTGTGGGGCTTCACAGTATATTGTCTTCAGATTTTTGAAGTGAAATTGGCCCCTGAGATATTTAGAAAACTGCAATTTACAGATTAGTCCACCAACCGTTTTGCTGTTGAGGACTAATTTGTTTTATTTTGTGCAATGAGCAGATTAGGTTTCTTGATTCTGAATACCTGGAGTCATCCAGAAAAGATAAATAATACATTTTGTTGAAAATAGGGACTACAGCCATTTGAGCCCAACATAAAAAATGGGATTTGTTCCATTTCTGTTTATTTTGTGTTTGCATATCTAGTTGTGCATTTATTGTTGCACCTTTCTGTTATGTACAGAACAAGAATATTCTAACAAAGCCAAAACATCTCATCATTCTTTGTCACAAACTACCATTTTAGGCAGGGATGCAATTTGAATATGTATATAATGTACACCTCAGTCAGTTTTTACTATTAAACTGATGAAACAAACCATTAATTGTGTTCTGAATGTATGGACAAGGTCCCTACAAACGAACAAAAGAATGAAGAGTCAAGGTAGCTTGGAGCTTGAAAACACAGTTGCACCACAGAGTCAAAAGGAATTACCAAAGAGATGTCCGGTTTGAGTTAATCATGTCATCAATAATGTATTTTTATTATATATTGCAAGGCACACCACAATTGCAACATGAAGCCATGTGACTACAGTGCTTTACTTTGTACAGACCAGGCAGTCCCAGCACATATTAACATAATATATTATATCAAGTTACCCAGAACATTGATCTAGTGTTTTAATTCCTTCTCTGAAATATAATAATAATGATCCATTTGGGATTGGGAATGATTTATGCATTGTATAATCTATCTTATATATATGCATTGTAAATTAACTTTTAAATATTAAATATCACAATGTTTTCCCAAAACCCTCTGCTATTACACTGTGACTTTTAAGGGGTTTTCTTACCCACTTGCTAGTCCTCTTCATATCACATGATGCTACCGACAATGGAGAGTCAAGTCTAGGACATGCCTCCTCACAGTCATGAGAAGCTCCACTGCATCTTTTTGAACTGCCCTTAACACAACGTCATTAGAGGTGAAGACTAACGGACAATTCTGTGACGTCAGCCACTTTGCCTAACACAGCACTGAGAAATGACGGGAGAGGGAGGGTTTATTTTTGTCACTCCCCCCTAGTACTAGAGGGCTGCTGTTAGAGGGCTTTATCTATCTGTTATCAACCACTGGCCCTCTGTTCCTGGGGTAGCTTTTCTTAATTTGATATGTGTACTTGTAATTTGACATTGTTTACATTTTTGTTAACAATGCTTCAGTCATCTTCAGAGACTCAACACTTAGGGGCACTAATAGTAAAACCAATAAAATGTTATTTTAATGAATTGGTGGATGTGAGTTTTACATTTAGAGTTACAATTTGTGTAACTCTCTTGTGTAGTCTTTGTACCTACGTGTGTGTGTGTGTGTGTGTGTGTGTGTGTGTGTGTGTGTGTGTGTTTACCATGCGTTCAAATGGGTCCTGTGTTTGTGAGGCTCGGTCGAGCAGCTCACTGTACTCCAGCTCCTCACACAGCCTCTGCAGGGTGTTGAGTGGCTCATTTAATTGCACAGGCATGGCCACTTTGGACAAGTCCTTCCCAATGTTATTCCTCAGGATGTTCCACAGGCTTATGTTACTGGTGTTGGGGCTGGGAGAGGGCAGAAAGGAGCGCCGCTGTCCCTGAGGTGCACCGTTCTCAACACAGTCTGAAAACACAGAAGCTAGCCGGTTCAAAGTCTTTACCAGAACCTGGAAAATGTTTAACCCATTTCTGTGTTACAGCTTGACACATTTCAACTATCAGGTGTGGTCAGGTTCTCTTACATCGTCACTCATCACATTTCTGTCCGACTCAGATTTAAGTGTTAAGTCTCTAATGAAATGTCTCTAAGGTTTAATAAATTCTTCCTGGAACTCCTTCATTTCCCTTCCCTTGTTTTATTTCTAATCTGGCACCTGTAGTGACTCATGGTGTTGCAGCAAGAACAATGGGCAACATGAGAACAAGCTTTAGACTAGCCTAGAACAATTTTGTTGTTTCTTTATGTAAGTTTAAAATGTGTTTTGTTTTCATTATTGTGATTACATGTAAAGTATTTTTATGTAAAGTTTTCAATTTTATGTAAAATGTCTCTGAGTACCTTTAAAATTGCTCTACAAATAAAAAGTACAGCACAGTCAAGTTTTTAATCTTTTCTGTTGTCTTTGAATTGCAGTTTCTGCACTGATGTCTTGATTTAGCCTGAGGTGTGATTATGACATTTACAGTTTACCAAAAGCTTTTATGGATTTTACAACAGCTGTTTTCCTGAAGAGTTCCTGAGCGCCATAGAGAGTTAAACCAGTTACTACAATGGCACACTGGACCAGCAATGGTACAAACTGGAACTGAGACTGTGCAGTCCACACTGAGAGCTCTCTTAAAAGAAAGAACCTGATTCTGCTCCCAGTTTTTTGAATCTGCTGCCCTCTGAGTGAGGAAAAATAACTGTGTGGACAGTCAAGCTTAGACAGAACAGTCTCGGGTTCAGACAGAATTTTGCTGGTCTGTTGTTGGGTTCAGACAGAATACTGTCGATATTTATCTGTTTGAGACTATCGTTGGGTTGTTGTCAATTTTGAATTTCATACGTGGTGCTGTATATCACATCAGGTTTTAGATCACATTTTCAGGCCCTATAAGCTCTAAATCCTGTGGGTCAAGGAAGCTGTCTTGTATTTTTGAAAGAAATACATGCTATCTATGCCTGGTTGGTACTCGTGTTCTTCATCTGTTACATTATTCTTCACAGACTCTGTTAGGCATATCAGGGGTTTATTGTGAATGACTGACCTTTGTACTGCAGCAAATGTCAGACTTAGAGAAGGACAACAGATCTGCAGAGACAGAACATCTGCTCATCATAAAACAGTTCACCTGAGTTGATCCTCTCGTTCTGGGGCTCGTTGCTAAAGTTATCCATGGAGACGTTGTCGCTGATATCACTGATGTACGAGTCATCCTCTGAAGGCTGGCAGGGTGGAAAAGCACATCCTCAATATAAACTGTCAAACTAAATATGTCAGCACAGTTTCCACTCACTGTACTAACACCCCTGAAGACGACTGATCCATCTGCCCCTCTCATACTACCCCCGGAACGGCAATGAGAGTCTAAATGAAGCATGTGAGATATGTAAAGGCGATAGAGACATAGAGAGAGAAAAAAGAAAAAAAGAAAGAAAGAAAGAAAGAAAGAAGGAAAGAAAGACAGAAAGTAAGAAAGGTAAAGAAGGAAAGAAAATTGAGAGAAAGAGAGGGAATCTCTCAGGGGATGTAAACAAATTTTCACTTTGCTCGGTGGAGGAGTATTTTTAGGCCTAAGCAATTAACTCAGTTTTCACATTACTTCTGCTACTGGAGCTGCCTGAGCAGGTCTGTCCATAGCAAAAAAGTACATGAACGAAAGAAATATAGAAAAGAATAAAAAGAGAGAAGGAAGTGAGAAAGAGAGAGAGTGTGTGTAAAAGAGAGAGAGAGAGAGAGAGAGAGAGAGAGCGCTAAGTATACTTCATAACGGAACATGCTGTTGGTTGTGGCAACAAATGATAGCTAAGTTTAGCTCTGTATGGCACCAGTACTACACACCAAACATACCCAACACACCAAAACCATCCTACACACTCTCCTAAACATTTCATGTCACACCATGAGTCATACACCAACACCAGGGAAAATGAAGACAGGGACTGGTAAAGGTAAAACTGAAAGAACGCTGACAAAAAGAAGAAAAGTCTGATATTACTTGCCAAATGGCAAAATAACCGCACAGTGTGATGAAATGGCTTAGAACACTCTCACCTCATTCTCAGAAGAGCTTGCTGACAACAAAACTTCTTGTGCATCAAAGAACTCCGACAGCGACTCTGTGATAGATGTGTGACTCTCGTTGGATGTCTGGTGGACGAGGGAACGGGCACAGACCGAGGGGTCCTGCTTCTGGAGGAAGTCACAGTTAATAATGGTTAATAATGTTAACATTATAATATAATATCATATCATATTATAGTGTATTATATTATACATTAATAATCCTAATTATCAACATAATAAGGACCACTGTGGTCCAAGTGTATACGTTTATATAGTATATAAAAAGATTCATAGAGAGATGCAGACATACAGACATACAGTCAATGTTTGAGCACCCCCGCTGAAATGGTGGTTTTCTTAGAGAAAATCACAGTCTGCTCTGCAGCTTCTCACCAGCCAGGCTAGCTGTAATTGTAACTTTGATCTAAGCAAATTTCTAATAAAAAAAAAAACATTAAATCACCAAAATACTAAATGGCTACTCTTGCACTTTTAAGAGATTCATAGATTCATATTTAACTGGTCCAGGCCCAGTTAGGAAAGATTTCACTCAGATGCAAGTGTTCCTGCTTTTAAACAGGAAAGAGAGCTGAAAGCTGGTAGCACAAGCCAGGCTAATTAGTGGAGAGGAGAAGTGTTGACTTAACCGTTGATCTGCTGTTGACAGAGGTATCCCGCCGGAAACAACACTGACAGGTTATTTGGGAGTGTGCTTGTGCGTGTGGGAGTTTGCTTACTTGGGTGTGGGTGTCAAGAGACTTTATTAACTAGCCCCTAACTAGCTCTGCAAAATCTGGATTCATGACATGCATGCTGACAAATTCCTCAGAGGAGCTAAGAATGCTACATAAATAAGAGGAGGCAGCACTTTTAAGTTAGAGTAACTACCATCAGCAGAATGAGGCACTTTGACTACATGAAATTATTTAAAATGAGAAAGATAGCTTACAAATAGCTTAAATTATCTGTTTATATTCTTATATATACCTCAGAAGATCTGAGCAGCAGGAGTGAGTTAAAGTAATGCTCCAGTGCTTTATAACCCAATCTCTATTTGCTGCATCTGTAGCATGTCCCTTACCACTGACAATAATTTCACTTTGATTCCTTGTACAAGAACCAAATAACATGTTGATTTGAAACACCCATATTATTGAAGCCAATAGGCAAGTGCAGAAACAGTGATGGTGCAGTTCCCACACCCACCTGCGGGGGGCCAGTGCTGCAGTTTTTAAGGACTGTGGGCTCTGAGATATGTGACTCAATATGTATCTTGCAAAGACGCTCTCTCAGATCAGAGTTCTGTGCTAAAGCCTGCAAAAGCAAACAGCAACCGGTACACACACACATACATACATGCACACAGCTTACACACAGAACAAGCAGAGTTCTGTATAGATTTTCTGCTCTTCTTGCACACATTTGAAATCATTAAAAAGTGTCAAAACTAGACTAAGCAAACTAAGTCTGTTTCATTAGCAGAGGCTTTAGAGTTCCCTCCATGCTCCCCAGATATAGCTTTAGGGCTTTGCACTCACTCACAGTACATGACTGTATACAGTGAGGGAAATTTTCCACCAGAATGACTCAGTGATGAAGATGAGTCATTTCAATGTGAAATTACTACAATTAACACATTCTGTATCAGGAGACGTGTTCCTGTGAAAACAGTATTGTTCTAAAGGATTAAAGAACTATCTTTGAATTCGCTTTTTAACTAACAGGTAATGCAGTGAATTCAGTATATTTGAGTTTAATTACTGCTTTTGACTGAGGAACCTCACACACTTGTCAGTCACACCATTGAAAGCTTTTGTTAGTGCAGTGCATGGTAGAAATGGGCAGGTATGTAAGAGGCAGAATCTTAGGCTGCAGAAAAAGCATGCAGAAAGAGCAGAAATATTTGTGGCTTAGGTGGTGGGCCTTACGGCAGCCAGGGCGCTCTTCAGTCCCAGCAGCTGTGCAGGTGGTGCCGGACAGGCCTCTTGATCCAGCATCTGTCTCAGTCTACTTTTCTCTGCTGTCAGTGAGCCTAAGGCAGATTTCATGCTAGCGTGCACTGAAATCACAAACACAGGTACAGATGTCATGATTTCTCATGATTATTTTCATGATGTAATAAATCAATCGTCAAAAATTAATATTCTTAGTAAAACAGCTTAGCAACTACTTTTTAACTTAAATGATACTGAGAGTATCTGCAAGATATTATCAAGCTGTGTTCCATAGTCTGACCGTTCTTTATAATGGGAAGCTATTAGCACTCAGGTTGCTTTTATACACATAACAGAAAGTGAAAAAACTCACACCAGAATCTCATGAACTTATGTTTTCATGCCTGTGAAGTAACAGGCAATGCAGTGAATTAGCTGTTACTTCACAGGGATGAAGGTCCATCAAGGTCCTATTGTCAAACATGGCGATAATTACAGTGATCCAGAATACATTAATTTAACATTTTTTAAAATTAACACAGACTTTGCTTTTTATGTGTAAATCAGCAATAAATACAAAGCCTTTATCAACCACCAAATGAATGAACTGTGTTCATAAATGAGGGAATATATTTCCTTGACCCTTTTGATTTATTACTTCAATGATGAGCCAGCAGGTCAGATAATGTGTCCTTCACATCTCTGTCTTCGAAGGTAAACAAAGTCATACAAAGGAACATTTTCATAGCCTATGTTTTACATAAACCTTTTAGACCTAAGAATATGTCATATCTCTCAGCCTTACCATTTCTATTGGCATTACAATAAGAACCCAGTATAAAGGTAGACATATTTTAGCACACCCCAATGAGTCTTTTTATCACACACCTATCATATAGCTGTGTGTTTGTACATTTACAGTACAAACTCAGGTGCAAACTGACACATTCTGCTTGCATGTTATGTATAAAAGTGGATTGAGAAATGCACATGATGACACAATTTTCTATAGTTTTTGGTGGAAGATTTTCATCCAACTTCCCTCCACCTTTTTAAACCAGGGTGTGAAGACACTGAGGCAGATGGAGAATTGAGCCTTGAATTGTGTGATGAAACATTGCTTATCAACAGACTAACTGTTTAAATTTTTGGAGTCAGACGTTCATGTGTGAGAAGTTGTGGTGCAGAATATACAATAATGCAGCTGCAATTTGTGTGTGTAGTC
>JBBPDH010000007.1:7314351-7348532 GCA_037974565.1 Clupeocharax schoutedeni
TCGGGAAAACTGTAATAATATTACCATTTTCAGACGAGTAATGCCTTACACTACTAGTTACTGAAAAAAGTAATATTTGTAACGCGTTACACCCAACACTGCACATCACATTATAAGATAAGATAAGATAAGATAAGATAACACTTTATTATTGGCACAGGTGGGGAGAAGCATAAATACATCCATCTCCCTAAGATACATACAACAACCAAAAGTGCTCCCACTACTGTGACAGTCATTTATCACCATTTCACTGCACTACACTGTGTTTTAATGTCTGTGGTTCATGACTCTGATGACGCAGGAGAATAATTATTCAGCCTTCTCTTGTAAACACTGTGTTTTGCAAAATTGTGCCTTTCTTTTGAATAGAAGAGGATCAGCAAATACAATTGGTTGTTGTGTATGAGCTGATTTGCATATCACTGGTCACATCCTGATCAGAGTTCAGTCTTGATTTGAATACCAAGAGTAAACACATGGTCTTATCAGGATACAATCCAGATACCAGCCACATGAAGTGACCAGGTGTAAATGAAGTCTTGATTCATCACTTTTTTGTACACTGCATTTGGTCAATTGTTAAATGTGCTTTTTTCTACCTTCACCTGCAGAAGCTTTGGTCCTGCTTTCATTTTGTCTTGTCTAGACTCCTGCAACAAAAAACAAAAGATACACTCTTTTCAATTAATCTCACATACAATTTCTCCTCACATTCTCCTTGGTACATTTTCAGCTACAATATACTTCTACATTAATGAAGTTATTGTATACTTTGATGCCCATATCCTGAATAGGCTACTTTTGACAGGTCTAGCTCATTAACAGTAAGTTCAAGGAGGTCTCTGTTCATTTTTTGTGTTTGTTATGTAATTTTTCTCAGATAAACTTCTGACAATGCTGTTGATAATAGGTTGTAACTTATATGTTTCAAAAACATTATAATTAAATACATTCAAAATTGCTATTTCTAACTGCAATGTCCATATAAAATATTAGCCTTTCTACAATCACCTAACATTTTTGTTCAGGTTCTGGCTGTCAAACCAGAGTATTTTGATGAAGACTAATCCTGTACCTTTACAGTTTATTTATAATATGTGCCTGGAAAAGACATCATGTCTGCTGAAAGTCTTTCCACAGTATGACTTACAAATGGGACATAAGCTTAAACAAAATTATATTTTACTATTTATTTGCTTAATATTTCTGTATTAATCTGTTTAGACTTTTGATTCAAGCAAGATAAATAAGTAGGTGAGTATGGATTCATAACTCCTAACAAGAAAGAAAAAGATAATAAGGAAGAGCAGCCCTGAAAAAAAAACGCCGAAACACTTTCACAGGCTGGTTAAGACTGAAGTTGGTTCTGAGCTGCATGCTGCAAAACTGGCTCTGGCCAAGTGACCTCATGTGGGAGAAAAAGGGTTCAAGACCTGCGGAGGGGAGGACACGATGGCTCTGATTCTGGTCAAAATTAATAATGCAGTGTTCCCACCAATCTAAGTCTTTCACTCTGCTATTTAATTTGACTGTTATTGCAGTGCTTAACAATGTGTCTAACACATGTTCTAATAATGAAAAAAGGGGTTCCACAGAGGCTCCTGAACCGGAAAATGATGGAAAAATCATTTAGACTCTTCTCTCTAATATCCTTCTTTATAGGTACAATACTTTTAAATCCATCATACTCCAGTAATAATGTCTTCCACCTCATCTCTCCAGGGGAAAGATAATATACAAAAATAATATATAAATATATATATACATATATTAGGGATGCACCGATCGATTGGCCAGTGATTATTATAAACTATTATAAACATAAACAGTAAACAGGGAAAGTAACTACCACGTTACATTAAAAAAGTTGAAACCCATTTTTAATGTTGTTGTCGTCGACTACATGCAGCAGCTCTAATTTTCTGTTATCTGGAGAAAACATCGGTATCGGAAAAATCGGTATCGGCCGATCGCACTTACAAAAAAATCGGTAATCGGAATCGTCCACGAAAATTGCGATTGGTGCATCCCTAACATATATATATGTATATACATATATATATATATATACATAGATACATACATACATACATATATATATATATATATATACATATATTTTAGCAATATTTAAAATATAATGGTGCTATATAAACTTATTTTTGTACTCTAGTGTCTAGGAGGTTGTAGGTGATCAACAAGCAGGTCTTTCATGTTAGTTCACTAAAGCTATTGCGGACATTTCTACCAAACACAAGGAGGGCGATCCTGATTGGAGTTTTAAAACACTGTTTCAAAGGGCATCTTTGTGAAGTGCACAGAAAGCACGTCAGAAATGGAAAGTGTTCCATAATGGCTTCATCATTAAAAATGGATGACAGAGGTACCTTCAAACACTCAGTCAAACGCAGTATGGGACCCATAGGCAGATCAAGACTGAAATGTTCCCGAGAAGAAATGGAAAAATGCATTCCATTATACAGAGAGGTTTGAGAGGTACACTCAGAGAAAGGCCCGATGTAATGCTGTGGTTGAAATGCATCTAAAATGTTTCCAACAAGAAGCAAATGGGCTGAATCTGTTATTGGTACTATAGTGGACAAATATAGAATTGTTTCATGCCGATCTGAGACCTGGCACCTCTCTCATATGTTAAATATAATTGTGCAACACTTCACAGAGTTAAACAAATATTATAATATTTTCCTCAACATAATATATAATGTAGAAAGGCCAAGAGAATGGGTTACAAAAGTTAAAAGCTGATCTTTAAGTTCAGTGAAATTTTAATGCCGAAATATGAATGTGAATTATGAATTAATATGAATTAAGATCAGTTCTCCATAGGAATGCTTTGAGAATAACAGCCTGGTGTTGTCTGAAATTATTGTCAGTAATGATGATGTTTGGTTCATTTTTCTGGGTGAAAGTAAGTCATACTGTGACCTTAATCAACGGTTCTCAACCTTTTCAACATTAAGGCCCACCTATCACAGCATGTTGCCAATGCCCACTTGGCCACATTAGATGATATTAAATAACCAATTGCAGACCAATGGCCTGTCTCGATTTTACATTCATGGCCCAATCAAAAGCCCATCAGTGGTCCACAGCCCAGTGGTTGAGAAACCAGGACCTAAATCACATCCACGGGTCTATGTCACCTTAATATAAAGCCAAGCATGGTTTAAGAATATTGTAAAAAGCTTTTTATAAAACTATAGACCTCTAGTGTTTGTTGGCTACTTTGGCCTCATGGTTCCAGCACTATCAGAAAGAGGAAAATATGGCTTTGCTGGCAGACTATATCTGAGAAAATTGGAAAACTGCTGTGACTGTTCTTCCCCCAGTATAGTTCCTGTTGGCTTATAACCTCCATTTATTAACTATTCATCCATTAGGAGTTGTTTGTTTAGCTTTTTTAAAAGCGTTGTTAGGATTTTACTAATATCGGTGCCAACACTTATCAGTAACCTTATTAGTACTATTCTACTAATACTGCTACTAGAGAGGAGCAATCACTACAAATACCAGATTTTCAAATGTCTTGTGGTGATGTGCAGAGCATCACTCCCAGCTTACTACTGGTTCTCAATATCCATCCCTCCTACTTGTCCCCAACCTCAGCACTAGCACCTGGGTTTATTTAAGAACTAGGTGTTGAATATACCTTATTTGAGAAGTGTTTCTTAATATTGGTGTTTCAGACATTCAGCTTTCTAAGGGGCAATGGGTGTCTTGGCTGTATCTCTTTCACTGGACACACAGAAATACCACACACACACACACATACACACACACTCACACAGAAAACGAATCCCCCCTACTAACTCCTCCTCACACTGAGTGTGTGCACAATGAGATAACGTCCAGTCCTTCCAAATAAAACTGCAAAGAAAACCCATGTTTGCCATTGTGGTACTTCATTGTTCTCTTGATAGATGATAAATTCCCCATAATAATGGAAAGAGTATTTCACAGAGCCACAAACAGCTCTTTACTGGCACATGGCACGTACAACATTTCCCAAACCGTTTCCATGGTGACTCAGAAATGTTAAGAAACATTTTTTCTGACACATGGTACAGCACATAGCAATGTATTCCAATATGTAAACCGGAATGTAAACACACATAGGGAACTCTAATTGACCACAAACACCTGTAGGATCCTCTTTTAAGTCAGTCCTTTCACTGAGACAACCCACATGGCAGTAAGGTACACCTTGCCCTTCTGTGAACTTGTCATTTAATACACAGTAAAGAGCAATCGGCCCATTTCCAACTGAAATATTAATGCTGCCATTTATACGTAAAGGCAGTTTAAGTCAAGTGGAGATATCCTTACTGTCTGTATGCTTAGTAGGGTGACACCAATGAAAAGAATGAAGAAAACAATCATGGCCTCACTTGCAATGGTAATCTAAGGAAGGATCAAATGGACCGAAATTCCCCTATTAAAGAAAAAAATGGAAAATTATGGCTTTTTAAAAAAGTTTTAAGTTAAGGACTCCAGCTGAAGCGGACTGCTGTTCTGTTAGTAAAGTGTTTCCGTGAGCTCCATTTGGTTTGAGTTGCTCAGAAGCAGATATGTTGCAATTTTAGTAAATAAAAGCATTCTCCTAGATAAGGATATGGTCATATGATGTACTAATACTAATAATATGACACCAGAATCTAAACCTACTTATCATCACTGTTGTAACAAAACGTCATATCGAACAACATCAAACAATTATTTTGGGCCATTTCTGTTCTTTTTAAACAATGTAAGATTACAAATTATGTAAAAGAGAAGAAATAAGCACAAAATTATAGATATGAGGTATTGTTCCATCGGTAATTATATGTTCATGTGTCAAAAGGATGCACATTAATAAAATATGTCACATCTACACAATGCAACAGATTGAAAATGCATTTTTATTCATGTGTGAATATTTCACATATTTTAATCATGAACCTTTTCGTTCAGTATTTTATATAATAATGCATTCATATAAAAACATCTGAAGCTGCACAGTGTGGCTGGACAACGCTTATCATTCATTTAGAAATGTTTCTGTGCTACAAATGACAAAGTTATGTAAACAAAACAACTTGATATATCAATAATGGAGTATATTGAAATATGAATATTAATAAACATTGAATCTTGTAGGGTTTGTTACATAATAGAAACCTACATTATCTGCTGAGAACAAAAAGCATAAAAAGTTTTCTGATGCATAATTTCCACAGGAGTGGAGCAAGTGGAGTTTATTGGTGCTGCAGGTAAGATAGGGCCTGCAGTGTTTAATGCTAAGTTAAGTTAGAAAAAGGACCACAAATGCTGGATATTCACTTTCTGGTAATTACAATGTAGGACACAGGAAAATGAGTCCATGCTGCTAAATTACAGTAAGGTTAACATGTTCTCTGTGTGTGAGTGCTCATTTTGGTCATGGCAAGGCATACAGAAAAGCAGACCAGCCCATCATCCTCCAGATCCTCTTAATATCTGTCCAGAAGAGGCAACAGTGCTGTATCCTGACTCTACACACTGGAATAGGTCAGTCACTTAAGATGCTTTCAGGCATCACATCACAAAGTGCTGTTATTGATGCTCAGAGTGAGTTCAGCTTAAGTGCTAAATGTTTTAGATGTAGATCATCATTGCTGGTTAATTATACATGTGATGATGGAAGCCAGATGGCATAGAAATTCCTATTCCAAAATTTTAAGGCTGTAGTTTTGCCATGCATTATGAAGTTTCTTGATTTTTGGTTTTACTATTAAACGCAAAGTGAAGTGATTTAAGACATCACTAACTCTTACTTCTGTCTACTATTGTGTACTTTACACATAATAGTATAAAATATTATACACAGTCATATAGCATGTAAAAAAATGTATCACAGTTTGATAAAGGGCCTTTGAAGCATAAGTGGCATCACACTTTCCTTCTATAGAGCTGTTATATTCAAACGTAAAGCCACTTTATCGACGTGTGAGCGTGTTTCAGCATAACAACACTGTTAATCATCGTTTCAAATGAAATAATAATAATAAATGCTAAGTAGTTTTCCACTTTACTTCACTACACCTTTGTGGTGAATGCATCTGCACGTCATACAGGGCACAGGTCTGCTAGTCAGACTGATCATGCAAGAACAAGTTCCTGCACTGCATGGCATGAAGGGCTGAGACTTTGGGCCATGGAAAACAGCAGCAACGTGGAAGGGTGTAGCAACAGTTATCTTGACTCAGCCTTTCATTTCCACACACCATTACGTGTGTTGTACACAGAAAGTCACACATTTGCCTATGGGGATAAAAGCCCCTCACTGGTGCTCATAAGACACAGACAACGGAGGATCTGAGTCATTTCATTCATTATTCATTCTGACAATCCTGTCATATCCTTTCAAAGTTTTTACTGAGAGCTTAACTAGACTGGTGGGACTGTAGAGGTGTCATATTGGTGTTTTTTGCATTCTGTAGAGTCAATGGGGTCAGGAAAATATGACAATTAGCTGTGAGCTGTGTCCACAGGAACATTCGTGCAATTTAAATAACCATGGGCAGAGTGTAATTTTGGTTTACAAGGCACTGGAATCTGCACTATTTACGGAGAACGCATTTAAATGGAATAACATCGAGGAGAGACATATGACTTCTGTTAAACACCCCACAGTCAGATGTAGCGGCAGAAACAGTGTTGACTTACCCAGCTGGACTGAAGTTGAAATCGGATTTCCGGATGAAAAAGTGAAGAGATCGAAAGTGCGTAAGGCTAAAGACACGCACACGTACTAAATGAACTCGCAAAAACACCTGGACTAATCTCTCCAGCGTCGTCTCTTCATTCGGAATAACTCCGGAGTATCTCACTAGTTATGCAATAACACAGTCAGCGCGCACGAACAAGTAAAGAGTCATCATCTCCACTCCACCAGCAAGAGGCAGAACACGTCGAAGCGAAACGGCACTTTCTTTTGAAAGATGAGACGCTCCGAGTTTGGGTCCACCTAAGAAGGTATGGAGGACGCCCATAGCCCACAGCTGAACACTCCAGTTCAGGGGGCGATGTGGGTCGTTTCCCAGAGAGAGAGAGAGAGAGAGAGAGGGAGAGAGAGAGAGAGAGAGAGAGAGAATGAGCGTGGGTGTCCTCAGGGGCGGGTCTGACCACTAACTCCATCTTCTCCGTGACGTGGGAGCAGCATCTTGCCAAAGCTACCGCCCATCTGAATCAACTGCTAACACCCTACACGTCAAAAACAGTCCAGACACCAATACTGAGGGAGTCAACTTACTTTAGTGTGCACACATATTCTACATTCTCCATAGAAAATAGCCAATGGCAAGCCTGAGCTAACAGGTTATAAAGCTCCTCATAGTTTAACTTTGGACAGTTCTCAGGTTTGATGGAGCCTTATCCAGAACCAATGTGATTAAGAAAGAGTAAGAAAGTTTAATTGCCATACTAATTTCGTACAACAAAATTCTTGCAACATCTTTTCATTTGCAGCAGCAGTGACAAAAAAGAACAGGGTTGGTACTACAAAATAAAGTGCAAGTAGCCTAAGGTAAAAGGCAGCATTGGACATGCCAGTTTGCAATGGCATCATGTAATTAAACAAATATCTGCAGTAGTATAACTTGTCGATGTGAAATTTTAGAGTGTGTATGTGATGCTTGAGTGAGCTGTAGATGGGTAGCATTTGTGATTTAAAGCTAACTACCATCAGAACTCAAAACAAACCTTCTGGGAATACCCTTGATTTCATAAGTAATGTTGGAGAAACACATGGACATATGGTATTCTTTATACGGTTGGGATGCTATTCAGACTTTTCATTTCTCCAGATTATCTAATAATGTTTCACCATGCTTCGAAGGTATTAAATTGATGCCTAATGACGGGCATTAAAAGACCTGTATGAAATTCAAAAAGTGGCTTCTCCATAATGCTTATTTAATAGGAGTGAAATGTACGATTCCCTCACATTAAAGGAAAGATTTCTTATGTGTAGTGATCAGAAAGATCTTTCATGTTTTGACCTACTGTTACGCATAAGCGCAAGAAAGTCTCCTTGGTACTCATTATATACAGCCAAAACAGGCTTGGAGTCATTGCATTAATGATTTATTCTCGTTGATCTGTCAAGTAGAATTTTTCACTGCCCTTCAGCAAACAGGGGGAATCATCAGATAGCAGCACATGCCTATGGGAAGTGCTCAGAGTGACAGAGGTGTTTTTGCATTCTTGTGTATTTACTTACCAAAATAAACTTGGCGAAATGAAAAATACACTCCTTTGGAACACCAAACCCAAACAGTGGCATTCAAACTCTTACTGCCACCAAAAGACAGAATTTGTCGTATCTTTGTGTTAAGTGTAGCCTACATCTGCTCATTTATACACAGTACAGTCTCGTCATCACCATGACAACACCAGTAGGATGAAACAAGTCGACAAAGGAATGACAGACTGCCTTAATGTTTCATGCATGGATGCAAACGCTTGGCTGAATCTCTCATAGAGTTGGCTATTCTACCCGCCGGGTGTGTAAAAAAATCCTTTTTTGTCTTGTTAGGGTGTGATCTATCAATGAACAAAACTGTTTAAGGTCAGTGTATACCCCCCCACCCCTTCAAGTGGCCCATGTAATGAAAAGAAATGGGGAAAAAGACAAAGAACCTTCTAATCAACTAAATGAGACCACGGTACTGGATTGATGGATTGTGAGCTGCAAAAGGTTTTCCTCTTCATCTAGTATGTACCAGTTGTATTAAAAAAAGTGTACTTAAAAGATTTAGTACCCCTGATATAATGTGTGCAAGAAAACAGATGTGAAATTCTGGTATCTTGTTTTCATGTTGCTTGATTTTTTGGAATAGATGTTCTAGTAACTGCTCTCAAGGGATATTGTTAGTCATAGTCCAGAGTGCTGTGTTGTGGGGGTGTGTTCACCATGAAATGGATATTTTTAGCACATTCCTGGGGTATTACACACCCCCTCGCCATGGAAAGGGTTGGGGTGTGTCGGAGGACCAAACACTCATTCATTAGCCGTGGGTGTGTGCGTGACTGTGCAAGGCTTGTAGGCTTTTACCAAATAGACTGGGTATAAGTAAACATTCCAGCCATCCAGTCCTCTTCAAACAGGCGTAGTGCATCTGTCCTGGGGTTTCCCAGTGTTAAATTCACTGCACCTCGAGGAGGCACTTAGATGTGAATGTGATAAGGTATGCAAGAAGCTTTGCAGCTTTTCTGGAAATTCTGTTTAGACGGCACTCAGTCTGGTCTAGTTTGTTTTTATGTCAGGCAGTTATTTATCCGGTATTCAAATATGCCTTGTTATTTTATGAAAGGTTCTTGTTTATTATTCATTATTTAAGTAAGGCCTGTTTCCGGCCTTCTGTTTGAAAGGTCCACGTAATACACGTTTCTACACTTGGTGAAAAAAAGGTTCTCAGGGCACATGTTCCAAAGCACTCCAGAAATATGTGCTATTCTGCCATCTAGTGTATATTAATTTGCATTGCAAAAGGAAACATTTACTATTTCCACCTACCTAACCTTGGCAAATGTTGTCTTTTTATGATGGTATTTCCAAATCAAAGGTTTAATGTGTAATCTGTTTCAAAATAAATACATTTGAGTTTGCTGAAACCAGAGATGTACAATTTTCAGTTTAGTTTCAGTCATTTTTAAGAGTCAATAAAATATTATAATTTTGTTTTTGTTTTCTTAAAATGACTAGGTTTTCATTTACAGCTTTCACATGAGAAGGTTGGTTAGTTTGACTGAAAGATCCTCGTCTGTTTGGGACATCGCCATCTGCTGGACTATTATGTAATAACGTTACAGATATACACCTTTGAAAGACATATTTTGATTTGGACATTGTGGTTTTTGCTATTTGAAAAAAAGTGAAAAAAATAATTCTGGTTACGTTTTTCAAGTTTTGAGAATATTTGGCTGCAATTGTCTCTTTCTTATAGCTTACCTTGAGCAGCACAACCTGCAAAGTAAATCAAGGTTTACTTCAATACTAAATAATCACACATGCTGCCCCCCATGCTTCCAGGATTCAGACCCCATCTATCTTCCGCACCCGCCGACTCATCCCTGTGCTGATCTGGACTTCAAGTTAACTTCATGTTAACTTAAAGAACTTCTGTTATATTGAACCTTCAGCTGCAGATCACACATGAAGTTCTATAATCTGTTATCACCCAAATGAGGATGGGTTCCCTGATTGAGTCTGGTTCTTCTCAAGGTTTCTTCCTATTGCCATCTTAGGGAGTTTTTCCTTGCCACTGTCTCCGTCACCCTTGGCTTGCTCATCAGAGGCATTTCATTCACACACATTCATTCACACACATTTATTTCATTTATTTAATTTTGTAAAGCTGCTTTGTGACAATGACCATTGTTAAAAACGCTATATAAATAAAATTGAATTGAATTGAATTGAATAATTATAGTTTTGCAATCTGCATTTGTGTGTAAGTCATAGACTGAATTACCTGTACAACCGTGGAAATAAACATATAATTCCACCATTGCAAAACGTGAACTTAAAATGAGGGCAGTAATTTGAGAGTTTAATGTTAGAGCAAAGTCGAGTCATTGACCGGATGTAAAGATTAGCTACGGAGAGGTCATGATAAACCAGCAAAGCTGAAAACGAGAAACCATACAATATTCAATATAGTGAGTTCAGTTTTTCCAGCCTTTATGGAAAGCGTTCTCTGTGGGTGAAAAAGCCCCGAAATTACATAATGTTTCACAAAGGTATTTGAATAGAAAAGATACTGAAATAAATTACATTCTTGTTTTACACATTCATATCACTGCAAACAATGACAGTATGAATATGAGCATTTGGCATAGAATAGGGGACAGCTCAGCCTGCTGGAATGTCTCTCCAGGTTGGGCAGAGTCGGAGAGAGAGAATGAAAAGATGTGCTGTGTCCTCAAGGACACTCATGGGGCAGATGTACACATCCCTCTTAGAGTCATGCTTTTCACAGATCTGAAAGGGCTTTAATGAGAAGAGGAATGAAAAGAACATTGTTCTTAGTGTGGTTAAGGTCAACATAGCACCCATACTTACGTCCACTGGCTGTACATTCTCAGAATTCTGTTGTGTGTAGAGAAACACTGTTGGATTTAGTGCTATTCAGACACAAAATGCCTATTTTTCAGTGTCATGATTACTGTATATGGTTCCTGCAATTCATTTCTGAGGAAAACTCAAACAAAAGAGTATCTTGGAAAGTGAAGTTAGTAGCAGAGAAGAATTGCATGGCATATTGGCAGTGTACCCAGACAGTCTTCACTTTCAGTCCACACAGCAAAATGAAAGAAAAATAATTGTAACACAGCAACAAAAAGTTAGATGTTTCTCAGCACCATGAACATTTCTTTTGGCTCTTAGTGCCTAAACTTCAAGTTCAGTTGTGGAAGTAGTAGGAGTTGAATCCATAGAAGGAATTTTTTCTTCCAGTGTGATGGTTATCCCGTAGGTCCGTGCTGGAGCCCTGTAGGTTCTTGTAGAAGTGTTGGTGGGCCTCTGTCCGGCTGAAAGAATCCTGAACTTCTAGCAGCACAGACTTGGAGCGGAAGAGTCCTTTCCCATCAGCCCTGCTGCTGTTTGAACCTCTGTACTGGAGGGGGGCGCTGGAGGAGCGGGGCTGGATGCAGGAAAAAGTGTGGGAAACCCCATTTACCATCTCTTCTTCTTCTTCTGACTTTTTTCCTGTTTGCTCCAAGTCCATAAACCCATATGCTTTGTCCACACTGGGTGGTGGCAGCTGGCTAAGCTCAAAAGGGTTCTTCCTTGCCATGTACATCTGGGTTTTGTTATTAGATGCATCTTTCTTTACTTGCAGGGCAGGCTGGAAGGTGTTTTGTTTGAGAAATTGTTCTAACTTGGTGTTATCTGTCTGATTTTGTATCTCCGTAGGCTTTTTGGTTGAATGTGGTCCATAGAGCTTAGTCCTACACACACAATTTCTCCGCCAACACACTTCACATTCATCGAGTGTGCTATTAAATTCTGAGCTCTTTTGGCTTGATTCACTGGCCTCATTGTCTTTGATCACTATTGCCTCAATACTTGCATTATGTGGCATAGACCACTTGCTAAGCGTATTGTCCTGAATGGGAAACTGTTCAGCAGTACCCTCAAGAGCTCCAAAAGTTTTTCTGGAGTCTAGGCCACAGCCAGGAGGTTCTGTGGGGAAGGAAGGTGAGGGGGGAGGATATCTGCTTTCTAGAGGATGCCTGTTCTGCAGGATCCTGGCCTTGCGTCCCTCCAGTGGTCGAGAGGGCAGGAAAGTGGGGTAAGATCGCTCCCTCTGAGACACACCAATGCAGAGCATGTAGTGTTTGTTCAGACATCCCAGAGATTAAGACATACATGTCAGAGAACAAAAAGAGGATACACAGATTGATGGAAATTACAGATAAAAAGATGACAAAAAAATGTCTGCATTTGTCAGACCCTGGGAAAAATAACAAGGATGAGTGGAATTATTTTCAATTAAACTCTCTGGTACTTCATGTGTGTTTCATACCAGCTGTGCTGAGAAGGAACTCATTTTTCCTGTGATCAGGCCTATTGTCTTCTCACTGAAGTCGTCCAGTTTTATCGGGTTAGTAGGCCCAGTGCCTGGAAAGAATTTCTATATTTGTACAAGCATTCATAGTAAATACATGTCTCATTAAACAATATGGCTGTTAGTTCCTTCGTCTTTCTTTTTGCAACCACCTGGGTACATTTAATTATCTCTCTTTAAAATATGTTGAAAAGGGTTCGTTTTGGCAGTACCATAGAATAACCATTTTTGGTTACTAAAGATATTTTCAGCAAATGTTTTTTTGTCTACATCATTGCGCAATGAACCTTATGGCCATGGGTCCCAGAACCATTATATATTATATAATGTATATCACTTGATGGGAGTCGGCTCTTCTGATTAAAAAAAAACATCGGTCTTAGAGTGCATGACATATCACTACTGATTACAGGCAGGCATGATTGCTGCTACAAGTTCGGACGCCTCTACAGAAGGCAATTTGTTTAAACATTTTAGTTTGTTTTTGTGTAGATTTAGATGTTTAATTTTAGTTCTGTTCTTTTCTGAGCACTTTAAAAGATATTGTCTGAATGTTGCATTTCAGGTAGACATGTTTTTTTTACATTAT
The DNA here is from genome assembly GCA_037974565.1 of Clupeocharax schoutedeni. Taxonomy (NCBI): domain Eukaryota; kingdom Metazoa; phylum Chordata; class Actinopteri; order Characiformes; family Alestidae; genus Clupeocharax; species Clupeocharax schoutedeni. The sequence continues at coordinate 7,327,558 of JBBPDH010000007.1, forward strand.
GTGTTAATATTGTCTGAATAAAATGTCCATATACAGTATACAGTATCTGCACCTCATTCTTTTTCATTTTCAGCATAACATCATGTGTTGCTTAAGTGATAAGATCTATTCCCAACCTCAAAATAGTTTTTTAAGTGGTATGACAGATAGAAGAAGATTAAAAGAGGTTGAAAATGTAAAATAAACGAACGAATGTGAACTAGTTCAATTTTTTTTGATCTAGTTCTTTTTCAGTGTGAACCAGCACAACACATGTGTTACCAATATAATTGATTGCTTTAATAAATATATTGTAAAAAAACAGAAATAATAATTCACAGTAACCTGTTAATGTCAGCAGATGTCTGTCTGACAGTTACACGCAAGAGGTTATCCAAGTGAGACCTAAATGCAAGCGTGTGTTTGAGCTGACTTAAGAGTTTCTTTAGAGGTAGGGGAAGTAACTAGTAAACTAGTAATGTAACAAATTATTTATGAAATAAAGTAATCACTTGATTTGATTACTTTTATAAGGAGTAGTCAGTAATCAGTAGTTAAATTTTTAAAGGAACTTGCCCAACACTGGTTATGATGCAGTTTCTACAGTGCACTTGCTGATATGCTTTACCTGTGTAGTGTAACTGATATGAAGTGAGCCACTGGGCCTTCTCCAGGTTACGCAACATGTTTGCAGTGCGCTCAGACAGTGTGCTCCTCCATTCTCGCAAAGTGATATTGGGGCATAGAGTTTTTGGAGCCTTGGGGTAAAACACTTGTGTTTCTCCTTTTACTGGCTTGGTGTGCTGACGGACATAGGGAGAGGACAGCTGTCACAGACTACCATACAGTTTGATGTTTAATTTCTTTGAAACTCACAGTGATACTTGAAAGACATTAATGCAACTCACATTCTGAAAGCCATTTTGCCCAGGCCAAGTTGCTACAGATCTTCTGGTTGCCATGGGAACGTCAAGGAGTTCATGACGGTAAGGTGCGCCTGCAACCCAAGCAGCATTGTTCAAGAGAAAAACTCTCTCTCTATCTCTCTATTTATCTCTCTATTTATCTTTCTCTCTCTCTCATACTATCTCTCTTTCTATTTATCTCTCTCTCTCTCTCTATCTATCAACCTCATTCTCTCTCTCTCTCTCTCTCTCTCGCTCTCTCTCTCAAAGTTTGGCTATAATATAATAATGTCGGAACTCTAATGTCATTGCCTTCTTTGACCTTTTGTTTTTTTAGACTATGGTATTAACAGTTCCACACTGTAATAACCAGATGTTGCCAGATGTTTCTTGATTCCCTATCATTACAATAAGAATAATAATCGTGCATTTTATTTATTCCCGAAAACCGTTCACCTTGCTGCGGTGTCCCGATACTTTTGACCTTCCGAGTTGCATATCTCGACAGGGAATTTAAATTAAAAGAGGTGAATACGGGCTTATCTTTACATTTCCTTTACGGGCAATGCGTTAAATGTTCTGGTTGCATATTTGGGGGCATATTTAGGGTTTACACTATAAAATAGGCCTTTTTGGGCATTTATTTCGTTTTACCAAAACACAACAACGCGTTTTTACCCTATTCACAGATGCCTGAACATAATCCCCGTGAAAAGCGGGCGATTACTGTAGCGTACATTGTGGAGTCAAATGTACAGTAGTGTGCAACAGTGTAACATGGCATAAAATGCAGCATGGAGGTATTTCGACATACATTATTTCATATCTTTATAGGCAAAAGTTTGTGATTGATCAATTAAAGGATCATTAGACTCAGATTGTCCAATCAATTATGACCCTTACATGTATCACCCTGTTCTATTTTTAAACTATGTTTATCAGAGCGAAGGTATCTTCACTATCAAGGTCTACTCTTCACCACACATTTAAATACTGTGGTGAACGGTGGAAGAAGTTGACACCAAGGCTGGCTCAAACATTTTCTTTGCCTTTATTTCTCTCAGCATCAGCACACAGCATCACACAACATCCACTCAGCTCTCTCCTCCTCTGTGCAAAGCACGGCCCCTCCCTTATATACACCCCACAAAAACCCGCCAGTTGCCATGGTGATGGCCAGATGTGGTCCATCACCACCTAATTAACCCCTAATACCCACACATACCCCTCACACAGTTCACGTGGCCCTCCTGCTCGCCACAATACTATCAGACGACACTGAAAGAAATATTGTGTGTCAGGGCTGGGGACTGTGATGGTAGGCAGCCACTAGAGGCCGGCCTTTTCTGTTTTTGGTTGGAGTTTTGTTTGGGGTTTCTTAATGGTGATGGGTTTTCGTTTATGAGTCACAGCTGAGTGTAGTTAGCTGTTTCTGTTTTGTGATTGGCTTGTGGGGTTTAGGGTTTCAGTATTTAGTTTGTGTGTGACCGACTTGGATGGGTGGTCAACCATCACAGTAACTGGGTGTAATCCTGTCTCCCTTTCATTTGAGAAGCTTTAGTTTGAATCTGGCTTTCATGCCTGTTTTGGTTTAGTGTTTATTGGAAAATAAAGTATGAATCACTTCAAATGTGACTGGTGCTAGTGTCTGGAGAAGGAGGAAAGACGTGACAGTATGAATAAGATTAACACCAGTACTATCTAGAACACATGTTACTGCCTGTTTATATCTTCCTAAAAGTCACCTGTACTACTGGGAGAATGTTATGTGAAAAAACGGTTAATTTCAAATAGTAAAAATAATGTTCTTTAAAAATACTGCATTCCACTACTACAGGCCTAAGGACTGTGAAACGTGGTGGCAGTATCTTGGTTTGGAGGGGTTTTTTTGGCCATGGACAAGGGCAGCTTGCCATATTTTAATGCTGCTAATCATGGATTGTCTCAGGATATTCTACAGGAGAATGTTTTTTCCTATGAACTGAAGCTCAGCAGAAGTTGAGAATGGTTGAAGCTGAAGAAGTCTTGAATTCAAAGTCTAGATCCAATAAAAATGTCATTTCAAACAAGAATTCCTACTAATCACTAGGTTGCAGCAATTCTGTAAGGAGGAATAGACCAATATTCCTCCAAGATACCAACACAGACATTTGTTTTGTAAAAAAAAAAGCAATAGATGAAGTTAAGACTGCTGATTGATATTTAACTTATCCCTGTTTTTCTCTGGCTTTCCTACAATATCAGAACATTTCCGTCCTGAACATGTATGAAAAAGTGTTCAGACCTGCTCTCACCTTTGCTTTTATTGAGCTGAATGATTTGTGGAGCCCTGGCAGGGAGGAGGGTGTTGAGAGGGAGTTTGGATGCAGCACGCACACCTGTGTCTGGATCATCAGGGCAGGAGTAGGTGGGGAACATGGCACAGCGGGAGATGTGGGACTGATAAGGGTGCTCCCTCTGAATAGAGACCTTAATAAGTTTCTCACTGCGGGAACACACACACACACACACACACACACACACACACACACACACACACACACACAGAATGTCACAGTTAGAGAAAGAGGCAGAATGTGAGAAAATCTTTTCAACCTGTTTCACTTTAGGACACTGAAGGACATTTGAAAAGACAGTAACTTTAATGAACTATGAACAGCAAGGACATTCTTACCCAATGTTGATGTCAGTTGGCTTGGGAATTCTTGAGGGAGAGAGAGAAAAGAGAAATGTACAAGTTGCCAGTTTATATGCTACCATTTTATTAGTGCACTTGGTAGGAGAACAGTTACTGATTGTTTGTCATTTATCAATTTGCCGTCTTCCTTCTACTATCCCTTTATCTGGTATGAGTGTATCAGACACAGCCTCACTGTTTAAGTTATTTGGCCAGCAGTAGTCCTGTGGACAATTTTCCACATTACAGAGGTAATTGGGGTGATACCGCAAAGTTATGCTACGTTTCGCTTGGAAATACAGTAAATACAGTAACCCCTCAGTTTTATGTGAATCAGCATTCACGGATTTTTTCTGAGAACAGTATTACCACCACTTAATGCTAACGTTTTTTTAAGCAATAAAGTTTTCTGATTATTTAAGCGGGGGATTACTGTATACCATTTAAATTCATTTAAGGTGCACATTTGGACCTTGAGAACCATGTTCCTTTGAGGGGACACTTATGCTGATTGTACCTTGGAAGACCAAACTTTACTGGGGCAGTTATTTTTTCTGACAGGACACCTTGTTCTAATCTACAGATGCCTCTGAAGTAACATTAGGTTTGGAGCAAAACTTTGTATAGAGGTGGATCTCCAAGACCAAGACTGGGATTCCCTAGTCTAGAAAATGGAAAAAGATTAGCTTTAGTCTCTTAACTGTATACCTACAGGGCGTATCATGGTACACGAATGGCAAACTGTATGTTGACACCCCTCATAATTATTGAGCACAGGTGTTTAATCTAGAACCATTGCTATGGACATAGCAATGCGATCTCCACAGAATAGAAATTGTCATTGTGAAGTGAATTTAAACCTGCCACTCTTATGAGATGCCACCTTTGCCAAAAGTTAGTTTGTAAAATGTCTGCCCTCTTTGATACCCCAGACAGCTGTAAGTGCAAATAGGGTGAACAAGAGGTGTCAAGGAACAAGAACAAATAATCCAGTAGACCATAGCAGTAGACCATAGAAACCAACAAGAATGGGGGTGCTGGGTACTGAAGCACATAGCGCATAACAATTGTCCACTGTTGAATCACTACACAGTACTGCTTCTGGAAGCAATATCACGACAAGAAATGTGTAGCAGAGGTGGGATTGAGGTTACTATAGGTGCAAAGCAGGAGCCAACTTCATATGATATATAGGAATATACAATGCTCAGAAAAAATGTACTAATTAAAGAAAGAAATTGACCCACAGCTGATCAGTGATGCGAACATTACTTCTCTTGGTTGGAGTTAGGTCATAGTATTGGGCTATGGTGACAGACCTGGGAAAACAAAAAGAATGATTAATGATTTTACTTTTGCTTTTTGTATGTTGACTGTTGAGATCTATATTCAAATTTCATATATGTATTTGTGGATTAATTCTGGATCATCTTAATTTCTTGTTCTTAGGTGAAAGAAGATGCTCACTCAGGAAGTGCAGCTCCACCATAGCTGAAATGCCGGTGTCCTTTAATGACCGCAGGAATTCCTCCTCTGTGAACATTTGATGCCATCTTCCTATAACAGCTATTACTGTGTTTTATTTGAGGACACTTTAAGCTGGTCCTGCAGAGGCTGCTTGGTAAAAAGAGGAGAGTGTTCAAATATTTAGATACTTACCGTGTTGCTAGTGCAAGGTTCACAGTGAGATAATTCAGCCAAAAAATATATAAACTTTCTCTAACTGTAGTTATTGAGCCACTGGAGCTACAAGGCTAATGTAGTTAACAAATAATGGAAGCATGTGGTCTCCAGTGTAGCGTCATTCAGAAACCACATAAGCATATTTGTTTGAGCCTGAGACTGTTAATAACAAGAATGCATAATGTTAGTGTATGTAGCTATCCATTACTTGTTAGCTACATCTGGGTAAGTAGGTACTTGCCTTAACAATCACTTTAAATGGGAAAAAAACAATGTCCAGACAATCCTTCAAACTAGATGAGACCTCAATGTATCCCTTTGAAGAAATTTGTAGGACTATTGCAACATCCACAAGTATCACATAGCACTGTTTTTGCTGAACTCTCACCTTGATAGACTCTCTGGCAGGCTCTTGGTCTTAGCAGAGGGATCTCTGGTTTCGGGGAGTCCAGTGAGTTCAGGTCCTTCTGGGACAGCTATCAGAGAAGGAACAGATAGGTGCCCAGGCTCAGATGGAGAAAAAACAAGTATGTCAGGCTTGAACAAGCTGTCTTTCTGCCCCCATGGGTTCCAGTCCCCAGGCTGGTCATGACGACAATCCTGCAAACAGCAACAAGAAACCAAAGAGTGACATCTAATCCAGGCCTGAACACAGTCACTATGGAAGCACAGCTGCGCAATCTTTGTATTGTCTTTAAAAGGATTTAGGACTAATGGCATCACAGGCTAATTAGCTCTTTGCTGCTGACAGCCCAGCCTTAATCCTACTATGAAAATCCATAAACCATGCAGATTCCCTTGTAATTGGTAGCACAAAGCAAAAATTGTGCTTGAACGATTTGTAAAGCTGTCAGCTCTTTTTATAAATGTAAAATATAAACTAAGAAATGTTCAGAAATCTTAAACGTAACATATGTATGAAGAGTAATGTTAATAATCAATAGCCCCTCAAAAGGCAATCACAGCTCAGGATGCAAAGTGTGCTGTCAGCGAGGTCTAGGTTGATTAGTGACTGCACAGCTCATTGCATGCTGTGAATGGAGGATCTGAAACCAGAGATCAGTAATGATCTAGACACCAGAGACAAAGATATGGGCCACTGAGAGCCCATCTCTGGTTACAAGTGCGCAACAACCTACTAGTCTGTGGCACATGAGAAATGCATGCGTAAACACACATCATATTGATAAAGTAGACTCATCATTACAGAAATCTTTGCAATAGAGGGGATATAAACTTAGAAACACGGCATAGAAATTTCTAAATCACTTTTAATTTGTGAGATCAATCTTTTCAGTGCACTTATCACCGACACAGGCATTCACCCACAGCCGTGAGTATCCAAAGCAAGGTCAATTGAATGAAACCCTCTTCATGCATGGGCCATGCGCCATCATGCCCAGTGAAAATTGCCAGTATAAGGGATTGCAAAGCATGCCATCGCTGGATTGTGGAGCATTGGAGCTGTGTTCTCTGGAGTGGTAGACCACCAGTCAAAACATCTGGGATGAACTGAAGTGAGGTTTGTGCCCTAAAACAAATCATTCATCATAAACAGCTATATGCACGAATACACTTATGGCTGATTGCAATCAAATACTCTCAGTAATATCTAATGTAAAGCTTGCTCAGGAAAGTAGTGGCTGTTCTTATTTATGATGAGCAAGCCTGTACAAACTTTTGGGTTAAGGTTAGGCTTAGGGGTAGAAAAATGTGGATACAAAACCAAATGTGGCTTGAACAATCTGACAAGTTATCAGCAATCAACAATCTACCTTTGAATTCATTCCAGCTCACGATCAGACAAATATGAAATCCTGGAAGACAAATAACTGTAGATCTGAATGAGTGTGTTGCGGAAGATAAGTTGTCAGTGGATGTTCTTATTTTACATCAGAATAGTGACTGTGTCATCACATTGTGATCCATACATGGAAAGGAACATTCGCATTGTGTGTTCTAATCCTTGAAAAGAACTTCTGACCATGAACCCGGTCCACCTCCACCTTGCAGTGCTGAACCAAAGAAGAAAATGAAAGTGGTAAGCAGACAATACAGTGTGGTGAAGGTTTCCAATAAACTGAAAAGACGTCTCACTATAAAACATGCAGCACTTGCCATCAAGGACATTTCATATTTCAGTCATTTGAAAAGTCTGACAAACAAGTCTGAAAACTGACAAAAAAGCAAAATTCATGATCAAAACTATTACTGTTTCTGATAAAGCTTTGTAAGTAAGCTATCAAGCAGTAGAGCTTGTGGCTAAATCCAAGAAATCACAAGCAGTGGCCAAATCTTGCCTGCTTGCAAAGCTATTGTAAATACAAAGTTAGGGCCAGATGCTGATAGAGAAATATCAGAAGTCCCCATATTAAATAATACAATTGGCAGATGTATTGAACATATGTTGGTAGATGTAGAGACAAACAGCTGCAGGCATTTACAGCTACCATGCTGGGGAGTGTGAAGGGATTGGTCAGTCAGGTCAAGGAGTAATGCTAATGTACTGACAGTCTTTACATAAAGATCTGGCTGATGTGCTGGGCGATGTGGTGCACACTGTCAACTTCATTAAAGCAAGACCTTTGAAGAGTTGCCTGTTTGCTCTGGTGCACACAGAGGTCCGTAATCTCTCCTGTGGCAAAGTTTTGTTTCATGTCTAGGAATTGTGACATTTCATAACCATGGAAAATCCCAACTACATACAGAAGTTTGGTAATGGATTGTGGCGTGCAATGAGTTAAATATGCAGATGCAGGGTCAGAATTAAAAAACATCTTAAAGGGGCCTGACAAAGGATTTCGATTCAGACTCTGGCAAAAGCATGCTGCAAAGGGGAAATTACAAATGTTTCCTCTTGTTTACACAGGTCGTGCCACCAGTGGGCCTCGTGCAAAGTCATGTCTCAACATTTATAAACACTTTAAAAGAAATGTGCCTGCTATTAACCCTCAGCAAACTTAGCCTTTGATGCAAGAACAGCTCAGTGAAATGAGAGAGGACTGTAGTATGAAAATGTTCTTCAACTTTAAGCCCCTTAAAGTGCAACTAAGAACTAACCAATCATCTCAAACAGAGCAGTTGCAATATTGCTCCCCTTTCTACTACCCATTGTGCTCTTCTAGGCTTTCGCTAATCAAAAGCAAAAGGAGAGGGACTAAGAGCTGTGGATGAGGAGCTTCGGCTTTGCCTCTCAGAAATGGACAGAATCCCTTCATTATGTGCAGCTAAACAAGCCCATGTTTCACATTAGGCCAGTGCCCAGTAAACAACAAAACCTGTTATTTTGTGACTGGTGTATGATTAATGTCATGCTAGTGTTTTTATCATAATTAATAGTGTCCTGCCAGAGAAAAAAGTTTGGGACACACCGCCTTATATTACTAATTGCAGAGAAACTAGAACATTATCCATGTTGAGAACCAATAGGCACCTGATTCCTAAGTGCAATAAACTTCAAAGAATGATCTATTATGTGTGTCTTCCTACCGGTTGTCACTATTGCTTTAAGAAACCTTCTATGAACAGCTTGAAATTCTTAATGTCGCTCCTGTGTTTGTGCATTACTGAACCCCTTTGTTCACTGCACTGGTGCTCCATCACAGCCAGTACCGCTAGGTCGCCTTTGGTGTGGCACAACCACTGGCTTTCTAGGCAGCAACACCAGCTTTGTTCATAATGCAGTGCTAGGTGATTCAGCATTAAACCTTTAATTGGGATCCTCGTGGGACTTTGTCAAAAGACTGTACAAAAGCTGAGATTTATCGCAGACTCCAAACTTTAGTTCAGAAGCCAATTACCCTGCTTTCCCTCCGTGGAGGACTGGGAGCTCAGCAGTACATGTGCTGCTGTTGTAATATGCATGTAACACAGCCTGCAGTGATCCTTTTTTCTTGGCTGATGGTTAATACCCAACCGAGGAACATTTGCCCAGTGGCGTTCAACTAAGCTACTGCAGGCCATCACAAGTAATAACACTCTTTTGCATTATTGACAAAGATTCAGGACCATGGCATGCAGCCTCATTAAGCTAATGAAGGGCATTTTAGAGGTCTAGCAACACAAACCTTCAGGATTTAAATCTTAGCCCACACACTAAGCATCAAACCTGTCAATATTATATTCTTACAGAATCTGAGTATATGGACCATCAATATATTCTTAAAAATGTTCTTGGCTTGGATATAGTATACAGTTCTCTGAAAACCTTTTTCACAATAGAATAGAACCTAATTTATAAAATAACATTCTTTGATTAACTACCATTTGAAAGAGTAGCTTCTATGGCATCACCTCAAGGCATCTCTTTTACTACTTTATTTTTAAGAGTAGAGAAGGTGGTGGGGGCCTTGTGAGTAGCATATTTGCCTCTGGACAAAGAGGTCATATGTTTGAATCCTACCTTTAGCACACTACCGCTGGGTTTCTGAGCAAGACCCTTAACCCCAAGTTGCTCCAGGGAGACTGTCCCCTGTAGTTAGGGAATAGAAGTCATTAAAAGCATCTGCTAAATGCTGTATGTCAGTTAGTGGTCTTCTTCTCAGCCTGTTGTTATAAAACCAGTTGTCTTCATTCTGCATTGATTAATTAAAATGTTAAAAATACTGTTTGGGTCAACAAGAATTCCTTCGTATTCTTCTTATTTACTGTTACAACATTTGCTGTTAAACCCAGACCTGGAGATTGTGGATCCAAGCCAGTCGACCCTCAGCAGAAAAGCCTTGCCTACCAGAATAAAGTGAATATTTTAAATCAGATTTTGAGATTGCACAGAGGCAAATCCTCAGAGAGCACAAAGGGAATAAAAGAATCTTCAGAAATACACAATGCTTTATTCAGGAGAAGTGTGAATCTGTGCAGGTTTCTGTGTGAGGTGACGGATAGAGACACTGCTCATGAAGCCAAGGCCAGTCGGATGCCGAAATAGTCAGAGATAACATTTATTTCATTTCAGCCACAATTGTCTTGGACAAACAATGGGCCATACTGAAGAGTTTAGAGATTTTCAAAGCAAAGTGCTGTCATAGGATCTCACTTCTAAACTCTGCTCTGCTAGAACTGCCCTGGTTAACTGTAAGTGCTGTTGGAAAGTGGAAACACCTAGTCAAGTCAAAATTATTTACATACAGTATTGCAAAGCAGCTTTACAGAATATGGAGCCCTTTGTGAAGAAAGCAAATCTGGAGGGAACCTTGGGACGGAACCAAGACCCAAATGTGGAATTGTGCAACAACTGCAGTTCAACAGCCAACAGTTTATCATTTCATCACAGTTATTTATACTGACTTATTTCCACAGCATTCATGTCTACGTTAGTACAGTTGGGTTGAGATAAATACATAAAAACAAAAGCAAAACAATACATTCATTCGGTTACCACTCTCATTACTGAGCTTGATACCTCCCTAAGAAGCAATATTAGCATGAAAACTGTGCAATGGGAGCTTCATGGCTGTGTCTCAATGGCTGAGCATCCAACACAAGCCTAAGACAATTATGTGCAGAGCTAAGAATCAGCTGGAAGATGCAAAGCACACTGAAATTAGACACTGGAGCAGTGGAAACACATTCTTGATCACACTTTACCGTCTGGCAGGCTGATGGATAGATCTAGGAGAACACTAGCTACCCAAATATAAAGTCTAATGAAAAAAGGGATCATTCCAGTGAACGATAATCTTAATACCACAGCATACAATGACATTCTAGAGAATGGGTTGCTTCAAACTTCATGGAACCAGTTTGGAGAAGGATTTTTCCTTCCTTTCTGGCAGAAAATGAGGTTCTTAAAGAAATAAGCTGTTATGTAAGAACATGACAGCCCAGATGTCAAATTCATCAAATTCCTTTGGATACTGACACTGAGCAAGCATCTGTGCTTAACCTTGGTAATGCTCTTAGTTGAAAGAATCCAAGAAAAAAGAGTGAAGGCTTTCTTCAGCAACCAACTTCACATTAATGCACATAGATTTGCAAAGGGATATTTAACAAGCCCATATGGATGTAATGGTTAGGTGTCCACATATTTCTGATCAAGCAAGCATTTTAATCTAAGTCAATGAATTCCCTTCAAATATTTATTTCTTGTTCATATTAACAATAGTATGCCATTTTTCCAACTTACTTTACATTTTGTTGAAACAAAACTATCCAATCCAAGGCTAGCCTTGATATTCTTATGCACCCAGTACCAGTCCTAAGAAATAAGGGGTACTACAACATGCATTTTTGCAAATGCAACATCTATTTAAGTCCAGCTGGACACAAATAGAAACTGAAAGATTGAGTGTAGCACCACAAACTGTGCGGTGTAGCTCCTGGTAATGAATGTTTATTAAATATTCATGCCCGAGTAATGATGTTGTTATTAAATATGCCTTAGCAAAATTATAAATGGTGCTTTGAGAAACACAAATGACCAAAGATAATGACAATATTAATTACATGAGATTTGGCCATATATTGCATGTGAAAGTGCACAGGGAGAAAAGCTCTCTCTCTCTCTCTCTCTCTCTCTCTCTCTCTCTCTCTCTCTCTCTCTCTCTCTTTCTATCTGTCTATCTACACTCTCCAACCACATATCTGCATAGCAGCTCGTGTCCTAATTTGGAAGCTCACATGCGCCGAGACCCGGAGAGCAAGGTCATCCTGCAAGAGCTGCGAGCTTATTAGAAAGAAGTGAAATTCGTTAGTCTCCTCGCAGCGGAAATAATCAGAACTTTGCTTCATGCATATTCAATTACGCTCCGTTCAGAAGAAGCTCGCGCTTTATACGCGCATGAATGGACCACGACTTGCAAGCCTGCGCTGCGCTTTCATGTTTATCCGGGTCAGCAGAGTTTGAGCAGGGATCGTGCACTGATGCTGCTGCTGCTTTTGCTGCAAACCTGGGGAAACTTCAGCAGCTCGGACCTCACAGCGGGCCTCTACAGCAGTGTCAGTCTTTAAAATTCTTGCAAGCTGAACGAGAAGATGCTGATGTGTGAGTAGTGGTGGAGCTGGAGGCGATCTTAGAGCCACGGAATCGTGATTATATACTAAAACACTGTTTTGCCGCGTTGCCTTTTTTGCATGTGTTTGTTTTTTCCTCCTTTCCTGTACAATGACAACTTTCGACTTCTCAGACGTCGAGGCGTTCCTGGACCTCCACCCGGACTTGTTCGAGCAGTACCTGATGCGTAAAGGTCGCTGGGACTCTCTGAGCAGGTGGCTGGAGCAGCACGCGCCCCACAAGACCCCCGCCGCAGAGGAGAAGGAGAAGCGCGAGCGGCTTGCGTCCTCCTCCTCCTCCTCCTCCACGTGCGCGGACGCTCTGAGGCGCCGTTCGTCGCACGCGGAGCTCCGGCGCAGCTTCGCGCGCTCCAAGGTGAGCACGGCGCATCGCACGTATGACGAGCACGTAAGCCTGTCGGCGCACGAGTCGCAGTCGAGCGTGCGGCGGCGCGCGCTCCTGCGCAAGGCCAGCTCCCTGCCTCCCACCACGGCGCACATCCTGAGCGCGCTGCTAGAGTCGCGCGTGAGCGTGCCGCGGTACGCGTCCAGCGCGCTCGACTACAAGTGCCGCCTGAAGGAGTCCAACGAGCGCGAGTTCTTCCTCGAGCTCGTCAAGGACATCTCCAACGAGCTGGACATGACCAACCTCAGCTACAAGATCCTCATCAACGTGTGCATCATGGTGAGCGCGGACCGCTGCTCGCTCTTCCTCGTGGAGGGGCCCTCGCACAAGAGGACGCTCGTATCCAAGTTCTTCGACGTGCACTCGGGCACCACAGTGCGACCTTCTTCCAGCATGAACTCCAGCGAGGTGCAAGTGCCGTGGGGGAAGGGCATCATCGGGTACGTGGCGGAGCACGGCGAGACAGTCAACATCCCCAACGCCTACGAGGTACCTGAAGAGCATTAAATCCTAAGACCACCCTTAAAGAAACAGGTCTGGAAAGAAAGAAATTTACAGTTTTCCCCCTTATTCCCCAATGATCAAATTTTTGTTTAGCGCACGTGATACTGGAGTTCGAATTACATGTTTCTATACACGTAAAATTACTTTTTCCAGACTTTAACATATACTTACAGCTAAGGCCAGAATTATTAGAAATAATTCAAAATCCAGTATTTCATGGAAAGGACCATAACATAACATAAACTGTGAATACTTGTATTGCTTCCAAAAGAACAAAGACAAAGTTTGATTAAGCAATTTTACTGATGTGCTGCAATTTAACAAGAAAACTGAAAAATGGCAAGGCAAAATTATTATCCTCCCTGACATTTAATTGTCAACTGTATAGCCTCTCTGTCTTACAACTGACAACAACCTCTCTCTGTAGTTATTAACTAGTTTGGCACACGTCTCTTGAGGTTTACGAGCCCACTCTTCCATGACAAATTGTTCCAGCTCACCCAGATGGCGAGGTTTTTGAGCATGGACATTGACCTTCAGCACCCACCACAGATTCTCAATGGGATTGAGATCTAGGCTCTGTAGGGTCCTGCTGCTCTGCTGCCCTTCAAAACGTTTATGGCCAACTTGGAGGTATGCTTGCCTAAAGTGGGACTTGCTGCAGATTTCTTTAAATTGTTCTTCAAAATGTCAACACACTGCTCTTTTTTCACGTGAGTTTCCCAGGACATGAGGCAGTACAGCAGCCCCACAAGATGATTCTCCCTCCACCATGTTTAAAAGTGGGAAGTGTGTTTTCAGGGTTGAAGGCCTCTCCCTACCCTCACCAAACAACATCCCTGTGCCCAAACAGCTCGAGTTTACTCTCATCAGACCAAAGAACAGACTTCCAAAACTCATTACCAAGTTTCAAATGTTCATGGGCAAACTTTAGTTGGGCATATGGTCTCCTGGTGCTTTGTAATGATGCATCGTACTGCTGTTCTACACAGTGTGAAACGTTTGGAAATGGCAGCGTAGCTTTCACCCACACAATGAGCATCTACTAGCATCCAGACTCATTTCTTTATTTTTTGGCATGGTGAAATTGTTTCTTACCAAAAGTGTTAGAGTAGTTCAAGTGCAACTGGCCATGTTTACCAGAGTTCCTTATGTAAAGGTCATTGCTGATCACTCAGGTGTTGTGTGAAAGTTAATTGAATGGTCAGGTTTGTCTTGAAAGAGAAAAAACACACAGAGGCTAATAATTTTGGCCTGGTCGTTTTTCAGATTTCTTGTAAAAAATTCCTCATCAAACTTTGTGGAGACATTGTCTTTGTTCTTCTGGAAGCAATACTAGTATTATCAGTTTCTGTTATGGTAATTTCCGTGAAATATTAAGGATTTTGTGTGATTTCTTTAGAGGGGCTAATAATTCTGACCATTTTATATATATACAGTTATGGTCAGAATATTCATGGCAAATAAAATTGAAACAATAGTTTTGATTTAATGTATGATTTCATATGATGAACTTAACCACTTAAACTACAAAGGCCCCTGTGTGAAACTACACTCTCATAATTACATAACTTACATAAAAATATAACTGAATCATTTCACAGTATAATAATTCTTAATACTATACAGATTTTAATGATTGTTAAGATTATTAATATTTTCATAGTTCCTTATATTAACCTGATACGGGTTTTTCTCTGATGTAGAGATGCTCATCCACTCATTACAACATCTCAAATGTCACAAGCTTTTCTCTTTGTAAGAAGACCAATAGGAGCAAACAATGTAAGGCGAAACATGATTACTTCAATTATGTCAAAAGGTTGGAGAAGCCTTTTTTTCTGGACAGCATACAGTATCTCACTTACAAGACTTTTTTCATGTGTGCACTGGGATGTTCATTCCACCGGTTGAATGCTGGACATCGTTATAACATGGCCATGGGCAAGCCTTCCTCACTCACCTGCTGAACCCCAGTCTCGGGAGGTCCATTAGTGCAAAGAGTCCAGATACGCGCTTCCTACAGTGAATGGGAATGGCTAGGAGCAGTTACTTGAACTTGGTGCATGCCTGTACAAAGAGCTTCCTGTGGCAGTAAAAAAATCCCCAGCATCTTCCATCCAGGCCTCTATATCAGATAAATGTTGCAGCTTAGGTGGATGGTGTGTTCAGTCTCTGTGATCATTGGAAATATGAATGCAGATTCAATTCTGTTAGTAGTATTTCCTTTGCTGCTTCAGATGAATGGCACTGAGAAAATGTAACAGCAGTTTTTGAATATTTGAAAGCAAGAATGACAGGAGGATCCCCTAACTAACATGGAATGAGATGCACTTGAAAGGAATGGCTGTATTACTGATATTTGCCATGGCAGGTTAGGCACAGTTACAAGCAGGATACAATGCCCTATTCTCAGATGACCAACAGGTGCATAGACCTTTTTGTTTTGGGTGGGTTTGGGGTGTTTATTAAACAGCGTTCTGAAAACCAACTGAAAATTACAAACTCTTATTCTAGCAATCAGCAACTGTTTCAAATAAGTACTTTAAGAGAACTGCTTTCTTTCCAGCATGTTGGTTCACACTCCTATAACTTGCCTATACCCACAGGACCATCGCTTTAGTGATGAGATTGACAAGCTGACAGGTTATAAGACCCAGTCAATCCTGTGCATGGCCATCTGCAACAGTGATGGGGAGGTGATTGGAGTGGTGCAGGCCATCAATAAAAACCCCAGTGGAACTCCTTTCACTGAGGATGATGAAAAGGTGAGCTCCATCACCATGTCCAATAATGCATCACACTTTTAGTCAATTTATTGTCATTCATGAGCTGTTGTAAGAGGAGGAGAGCTGCGCATGTGGGAGGATAAACAAACAGAACCAGCTGGGTGCTCAGAATATCTTTATCCCTCCGAAACTCTTGTATATCACAATTTCTTGTTGCATTTATCCTGATACGCAAAGAACATAAGCTAACAATGTATAAACATTTTGGGGATGTGTCATTTTTCACATGCTTTTGTACAAGAAAACAGATAAATATGTACTGCTTTAATTATGATTTTATTATTATTAGGCTCTTAATGATGTGAATTCTGTTCTAAATATGTGCACACTTCCTCATAAACTATCACGGTACATTTAAAGGTGGCTTGGAGCTTCCTTTAGAAGTGATAAACTGTGGCATACAGAAAGCTTCAGTTCCAGGTGCTGAACCATTTTACTATAGACAAAATTGACATGTAGCTACTTTTCTTCAGTACTGAGTAAGTATTAGAGTAAGTATATTTTCATTTACATTTGTTTCATTGTATTTCTCACACTCTGGGAAAGAAAGGGTTCATCTGGAATACTGAAACAGACACAAACCGCAGAAAGAGCTAATGAAAAACAATAATTAAAAATTGTTGGCTGTGTGTGACACAGCTTAAAAATGTTTCAGAGACTCTAACGAACTTGTTCAAGTTCAAGTTCAAAGGCTTTGTTAACGTAACCTTAGGAAACAGGCTGACACCTGCACAGCCCGAAGGATATTTTGCACATGGTGCTTACAGATTAAATAGCAGAATGCTGAAACTATTCTTTAAGCTTATCTTCCTCACGTCATTCTGGCCCTAAGGAGTGAAAACTGTAGAAACTCAGCTTTGGGGAGGGAACACTCTGAAACACGCAACTGACTATACTTCCTTTTTTGTTTTTGGAGTAAAGTGGGATCCACTTCAACCTTTATGCCTTGGAGTAAAACTTGAGTGCAGTATTCTGTTATTTTATTATGTTACATTACTATTAGAAGTACCTAGTTTTCTAACCACTTAACCGGTTGCCTTATATAATTTGGTTAAATGTGGGAACACACTTGTATATAGTATTACATAGGGCTGGGCGATTTGGTCTAAAATCTAAATCTCGATTAATTAAACATTTAAACTCGATTAATTAATGATTATTTAATTAATTGATTAATTAATTTAACTATGAAATTTGATTTATTTTCCTAGTTCACTGACAGGTTGCTCAACTGTCTCAGTGTTTAAGCTCTCCATGCTCGACATGTCCACGGAATAACGTAACATAAAGGAGCGGGGTCACGTGACTCCACATGCGGTAGTGTTTTTAAAGGGAAAGTAATTGGAATAATTGACCTGGAAAAATGTGATCGATTATAGGTTTTAAATACCGATTAATCGCCCAGCCCTAGTATTACATTGTTTGTGTCATTTTTTGAGGACTTGCTGTGTGCATCAGCTGTATGGCATAATGGCACTGAATTGTTCTCTTCTGTGTCCAGCAGATGTCAGAATTAGTCCGATCTCTGTTAGTTTTTGGGTAAAGAGAAACCCAATAGTTCTTTTATAGGTAGATAATTGAGTTGGTGTACGTAAGTACTCATATTTTATTTCTTTTTTTAAATGAAAATAAGTGCATATGCATATAACATTTAATGCACAATTCTGTAGACGATATGTTGACTTATTTTTACTTAGAAAACAACATAATATGTTGACAGTAAGACCAAGAGGGTTCTTTTGCCCATGACTGTATTTGAGCTGCAGTAAGACCTGCATCTCTCATGATTAATAAATCTTTTATTTGAATTCTTCTTCTGAAATTTGGGAGTGGCCTACACAGGGGTCCATTCAGAAGCTGATAACTGCATGAAAGTATTATGGGTAATAAGCAGCAGCTGTGATTGACCATGCTGTTGTTTCCCTAACCCACTTCAATTCTCAGTCCGTAATCAATACTTAATTAGTCAGTCGGGCAGTCAATAAGGCAGTCGGCAGGTGTGTGACAGGGTGTTAGTGTGACAGACAGAGTTAATTATTGTCGTAATCCAGGTTAATACTGTTAATAACTCTGAATTAAACTTTATTTTTCTTATTGGCAAGGCTGTGGATAAAAACAGAAAACTGCATAGTCTTACAAGCAGACAACATCAGTGTAGAGCACAGCTTGAAAGGTAGATGCTGTTTTAGAGCTGTAACTGTTTTGAAATGCTAATAAATAACAAAAAAAACACCAGAGTCTGACTTTCAGTACTGAAGTATTGCGCCCCTTAGCTGAATTAGACGCAGATTTGTTGCTGCTATATATTTTATTGATGTGGAAGTAAAGTATCAAGAAAGTTTAGTGTCCTGTTTTCAGTGCATACTTATGGCTCCTGCCTTTTTAAGAAGGTTCTGCCTCTCTCTGTGTTAAGGTGCTGCAGATGTATCTGCCCTTCTGTGGAATATCGATCTCCAATGCCAAGCTCTTCTCAGAGTCCCGCAAAGAGTACGATAGGAGCAGGGTGAGAGCCTGAACCACATGCTGTCTTTTGAATAATGCAGTGAGAATGTTAGGTTTCAGACCACATGAAATCATTCTGTGTGGGGAATTCATTCTCAGCAGATTTTGGTTTGATGTATTCTCACTTTTGTGTTATACAAACGTAAAATATGATCACTAAACTGTCTGCATACATAGTATGGATTTTATAACTTGATTTAAATTCAGCCTCACAGGCTTTCTTGGAGAGGTTGTAGTGGTGCAGTAAGTGAAATGTGGAGTGAAGTGGTAGTTATTTGTGCAGGCTCTGTTGGAGGTTGTGAATGATCTCTTTGAGGAGCAGACAGACTTGGAGAAAATCGTGAGGAAGATCATGCAGCGAGCACTAACCTTGCTGCAGTGTGAACGCTGCTCTGTGCTGCTGCTGGAGGACATCCACTCACCTGTAAGATGTTCAACCATCATATCACATTCTTTCTCTCCCTCTTACACTACTTTCTCTTAATATCTATGTATTTGTCTGGGCATCTATTTATCACATCGAAAACAATTGTTTAAACGAACAAAAAGCCACAAAATAAAGTACCGGAACTTTGCTAAATTTAATTTGAGCTACTGCTATGATTGTGTGCTGCTGTCTGATGAGACTAATATTGTCTGCCTCTACCAGGAGACTGAAACTTTGCATTTTTAGTAAGATAATGATTCCAAACATACTTTAGAATGCCCACCGAAATGGTTATGGGAACCCAAAATATAATTATTGCCCTCCAGATTTCATCCCAGAGACGGTCAAACAATGGATTGGTCCAAGGTGTCTCTAGAGGTTTAGCATTACAGAACATGGCTCAGTACTGCTGTTCTCACCAAGGGAGGCATTCTATTTGAACAGAATCTGTCCATGGATCCATCTATTCATTTATATAGATATATATAACATTTTGCATCACTTTCTTCTCTTCACACTTTCTTCTCCTCTGTACTCTGCAGGTTGTGAAATTTTCTAAGACCTTTGAGCTCATGTCTCCTCTCTGCAGCATTGATCATGACATAAGGTGAACTTTCCAAGTGATTCACACCCTTACAGGCCTCTTTTTTAGCATGTATTACTAATTTCAAAGCCCAGCTGTGAATTCTGTGAGCAGCGTTCCATGTATGTAGAGTGCTGTAAATCACTATAGTAGCACAGTTGTAACACTAATGTACATCTGATCAAGATGGCAGACACATTTCTGAATGCACTGTTTTGTGTTTGTATCTGTGTGTGTGTGTTTGTGTGTGTGTATGTATTTGGGGTTGTTTGATGAAGTCAGCATGGAGAAGGTGTCCTGTTCAGACTGGCTGATCAATAACAGCATTGCTGAGCTGGTGGCATCTACAGGCCTGCCTGTCAACATCAGTGATGTGTGTCAGGATCCCCGCTTTGACACTGAGGTGGGCAGACCATAATCATACATACATAAGTATGGGTTCCAACTTTAAATAAGGAAGATGATGTTGTGCTGTGTTCAATCAATGTATCTGTTTGTAGTCAAAAGAAAAGACAATTCTGTTTGCACCCCCAATAGATAACAGTTTTAATCAGAATTGCCAGATGAAATACTAAGTACTGTTGGACATAAGGCTTATCCAGACACATTTCATGGAGCAAAATATACCTGAGTTCATTCCTGTTTGGAAGAATTCACTCAATGCCTACTATGTAGAGCCAAGCTCATAATACAATATAAGGTGTAAGTCAATGAATGTGGAGTAATGTAATCTTTCAGTAATTAAAAGTATTTATGCTTTCGTCCATGAACACGTTCTTTTTACTTTGCACAAACTTGGCTAATGATGGCTAATGAGATTTGTTTGATAAACAGACAGTGTGTCTCTTCACAGGCTGACCAGGCCTCAGGGTTTCACATCAGATCAGTGCTGTGTGTCCCTATTTGGAACAGAACCCATCAAATAATTGGTGAGTTTCTTGTACATGTATGACTTCTCACCCACCAGCAGAGACAAGCCACCAGTCCATTGCAAGGCACGAACAAATACATTTACACCCCCATTACAGTTACATTACAGCATTTCTGTGTCACCTGATGTACACATCTTTGAAACCTGAAGCTTGTGCAAACCCGAAGTAAGGGATCAAAATACAACATCCACACAGAAAGCACCTGGTCCCACCACAAGGGGACTGAATCCAGGACTGTGAGATGAAAGTTCCTAATTCTGCACCACCATACCTGCTAACACAACTACATTTTAGAATCTTTCAGGGCTAATAGGTATGACTTGATCAACACTTAAATATTTATAAAAAGAATAGATATTTACATATACTATTATTATATATATATATTTTTTTTAATCATTCAAATCCATGCCTAAATTAATCATAACGTGTCTTTGGTGCTGAAAAAATGGAAAGCAATTGTAGCAAATAAATGTATTTCTACTTCTGGTTCCTATACACACTACTTAGACATGCACACGTGCACACACACACACACACACACACACACACACACACACACACACACACACACACACACACAAACACACACACACAC
>JBBPDH010000007.1:7378920-7390772 GCA_037974565.1 Clupeocharax schoutedeni
AGAGGGGTGCGGGGGGGTGTCCACACACACACACACACACACACACACACGTGCAAACACATACACACACACACACACACACACACACACACACACACACACACATACAAGTCAGTGTAGCTGTCGAAGTTCTTGAGACAAAGAAAAAGAGAGAAACAAATCACGCTTCATCTACAGCGCACGCCGCAAAACAAGCTCAGTACCACGCCATGCACCCTGGCCGGCTTGATTTTCTTGCCCTAAATACTTCACCTCCATGTTCTGCTTTTGCTGCCTCACATTTTGATGTATCTTGTCTCTCCTGCTTTGCCCTCAATCTCCTCATAGTTAGTGTTAAAAAGTATTTTATTGTGCATATCGTACAAACACGTAGTAGTAATGTTTATTTCAACAGTAGGCTACATAATAACAATATTTCTAATTGCCGAGAAAACATATCTAAGCTGTTTCTCACCTTATAAAATAATTCTACCCTGCTGGTCTTCTTGGTGAAGTTGTTAATCACTCTGTCATTCCAGCAGGGATTTTTTCCCCCAAGGATTTGTGGGATCAGTGCGCAGGATCCGTGCGCAGCTTGGCTGGGTGGTGGTGGGGATCGCTAGCAAGCGGTCAAGCTAACAAGCTAATGCCCTTCCATCTGTACACTAATATATTAAATAAAAATAAATATTATTAATAAATACTAGTAAATAGTATGGTATACGTTTGGTTATGCATGAAGCTTCAGTCTTACACTCAAGCTCAGTACATAAAACAGAACGAAGTAAATGTAAATGTAAGTGAAAACAAAGGCGGTGATTGGCCACAATTTTATTTCAATTTTGAAGTAAGAACTACCCTATCACAGTAACTTGTTTCACGGGTGGTACTTATTTACCATTAGAGTCCATCGAAATCTTGAAAATCCATGAGCCGCCAGGTTCTGAGGAGATTTACATTGAAAGGAATGGGGACGCTAGTGACATGTTTCACTGAAATTCTTAGTTTCACCGCGGTTGGGGGTGGCGCTGTTACATGTTTTTGACCTGAGCCTTATACAAATTTAACGCTTTTGATGAGCTGAAATTAGAAGAGCAACCTTTTTTTATGAGCATTTTTTGTTTCACACCAGTAAAAAGTGACGTTTTTTGTATTATTTTTCTCAGTGAAACATTGTTTCACCTGTAGTCTTACAGGAACTTCCTCTGCTGCACATGCATAAATACATATACACTTGTGTACACATACCAGAAAATGCACTGTTTAGGCTTAACATCATCCCATTATTCAACCTGCCTAATACAGTGTTGGTCCGCTTGTGCCCCTAATTCATGAACTGGACTGATTTGTCCAGCACTTTCCCTGGATGTTGATTCAGACTAAAATCTTAAGAATTTTGAGGCCAGACCAGTAGGTGTCGCTTCCTTCAGCTCTATCCTGAACTATTTTTGCAGTATGGGAGTAAATGTAATTCATCAGACCAGGCTACTTTCTTGCATTGCTCGTTTGTCCAGTTTTGATACTCATTGTACTTTTATTGGTGGACAGGGATTAGCGTGGGCACCTTGACTGGTCTGCGGCACCATACAGAGAAAGCTTCAATGCACTGCATGTTCTCACATCTTTCTATCATAATCTGAATTAACTTTTTCAGCCCTGTCATAATTAACTTATAGCCCTGTCATTGTTTCACCAGTTCTCCTTCCTTGGATCACTTACCAAGGAAGTGATATGCATCACTTACCACTATGCATACCAAAAACCAGACATGACCTATCATTTTGGAGATGCTCAGACCCAGTTGTCTAGCCATCACAATTTGGCCATTATCAAAGTCATCATTACGTTTGCCTTGCACCCAACACATCAACTTCAAGAACTGACTGTTCACTTGCTGCCTCTTTGAAAGATGCCATTGTAACGAGATAATTAATACTGCTGCCCTCACCTGTCAGTAGTTTTAATGTTATAACTGGTCATTGAGCACATAGAATGATAAAATGACAGGGGAAAGAGGGGAGAGTGCTGTATTGTATGGTCTTCCATTCATGTGTGTAAAGTGACACACAGTCTGCTGGAGTGGGCAAAAAGGCTTTATCAGCTGCAGACACACCAACACATCTCTCTTTGTTGGTATTTTCACACACATCTACACACATTCACATGGCTGTATTGCAAGAGAGGCCCTCCTGTCAAAGGCAGAGAAACAACCCTTCACACTCGTGCATACACACATACAAAGTTCTCACACATTCATCCAGACCTCTCTCTAAAAACATCACAGGAACCATCAAAGACCTATTCAGCAGTGGCCACAACATGTCAGCAATGATGTGAAAATGTTTTGGTTTTCAAGTAAACCCAAAATTTCAGTGCTGATAGATACTCAATCATAGACAGAATTAGCTGCTACTGTACATTTTTTTCTTCTTGCAATACATATGAGACAAATAAATTGCACACATAAGAAAAGAAAAACACAAATGCCAAAAGCATAAAATAAGCATTTCTTTTTCATTTTTAATGTAATTTGTAATAACCATTCAGTATTTCTACCTACTCAGTCATACCAAGCGAAGGTCAATGTTTTGCTTTTTCTTCCTGTCCTTTGGTTGGTTTAAAGCAGGGGTGCTGGACTAAACTTGAGTCCTGGAGGGAATTGCCAAGTTTTCATTTCCTTGTTTAAACTGTTTTAACTTCCGAGTTCCGCATTCAAAATCTGAAGATCAGACTTCTGGTGGGGAAAACTCAACTGACCACAATCTTTTCACTTTTAATATATGGTGGTTGACACATTCACTTAAATATTCATGTCATGAATTCATTTTTAAGTAATAATAAAAAATACTACTCCACATAAGCTTCTCTCTGTAACCAGCCCATCTACACTGCATTCATTACAGCAAGCCAGTTAAAACCTTTCTCAAGTTTAAAGAACCTCCACATAATGTAAATGTTTTACACAAATTAAAGTTTTTTTCCTGCATGGTTCACACAAGGACTATTATTAAATCCTTAATTTCCAGTTTCTATGAGCGCATGGCATTTGGTTGCAGAAGTCGGCTATTTTGCAAGCTAACTTCGGTGGTCTCTCTTCATCCACTACCTCCCTCTCTCTCCAGGATGTCAGTTCCAATCTAAACCAATTCTCCGGCCTCCGACCCAAATCATCGCCTGGCCCGCAGATTGCTTGAATATGGGCCTGTGAATCTGATACTCTGTTGGGTTTGGGGCTTGACAGAGGTGCTGAGCGAGAGGTGATGAGGGGGCCCAGCCGGCCGCCATATTGCCGCCCAGTATGCAGTGTCATGTTCGCCCAACAATCGCCCGTGTCCCTGTAGCAGGGTAAACAACAGAGGCTGTCAGCCGGTGTCAGGTTCGGCCTTTTCAAAGCAAAGCGGGGCCGAATGACAGATGAGTGCTCTAAGTGTGGCTGACACGCTGCTGATAATGGCGATTTGAGTGCTGATATGGAAAGGCAAAGTGAGATGTGTGAGGCAGATATTCTCCCCCAAAACACACACAGCCTACAGTTATTACAAACACACTGCTGCGAGGATCGTGAGGTGCTTTCACTGAGAGCCGCCCCCGCGTGCGTTCTGTGATTCAGGTGGAATTTTACAGCCGTTAAATCTGCCGCATGTTAAAAGTGCAAGTTTGCTGTAATAATAAAGACTGTAAAATCCAAACAAAAACATTCTGTTGCCCAGAAATACACTATATTTAACTGCCAAGCTTTTGATATTAAAAGTTCCTTGCTTTTTTAATTAAATAAGCTTGATATTGTATGTAAATGCTATGGGTTATCCACCTCTTTAATGTGAATTTTGTAACTTTTACATAAAGGATTATGTAAGAAATAAAAGACCTGGGCTGGAAAGTCAGAAATTCTGAACAATGCATTTACATTGTAAAATACTTTGCTTGGATAAAGTGGATAAATTGGTTAGAAGTTACATGAGCTCCTCCGTATGGCAACAGTAAACATGAATACAGATAGAGGCCCGCACAATACATTTGTATTGACACTGCAGGAGTTCGGAGGGAGACAGTATAGTAGGCCAACCACTTTAGCTCTGATTAAATGGCGAATGTCCCTCCGCTTGATGTTTCTGAATTGTTAGTGCTACAATCATGTACAGCTGACATGATTGTAGCACTGAGAGCTAATCAAAGAGTGAATCTTTTTATCAGGCAGAATTAGCTATACTCTAATCTTATACCCCGCAGTGCATGCATGTGACCTCCCTTTTACATTTACATTTACATTTACATTTATGGCATTTATCAGACACTTTTATCCAAAGCGACTTCCATTACCTAACTACAGGGGACAGTCTCCCTGGAGCAACTTGGAGTTAAGGGTCAGGGACCCAGTGGTGGTGCTGAAGGTAGGATTCGAACCTGTGACCTTTTGGTCCGGAGGCAAGTATCAAGTATCTATTACATATTTATGCCTGACAGTAGTTGATAGATAAAGTGATCATTTTACATTTACTTTTTCCGAATTTTCAGAAAGTCAATTTAAGTGTGAAATGTTGAACAGAAACCATTCTATCCCCAGTCTGTATGGCCCATGTACATAACTTAAGCAAAAAAAACCCTTTAACTGTTTTTGTGATGTCATGAAAACTGGTGTCTACTTATTTCTAACTATTCAGCCAATGGCAGAAGTAAAAATGTTTTTCAGCTTTGACAGCTTTTTGAATGAGGCACAGTACAGCACTGCCATTCAAAGAACCCATTATTTACATTTATCAGTCTTAAAGGCAAAGTACCAAAAACAGCTTGATTTATAAAAAGCAATTGGGAAAAGATCATGTAGAAATAATTAGATGGACCTCTAATGGATATGGGCCCTTGAATGGAAGAGTTTGCATTTCTAAAGTATTGTTGGGAAATGTGGTGCATTGCTGTTCAGTTGATGAATGTTTTCATTCTACATCTGTGTTGCTATTTGAATTCTTTTCTTGTGTAGATAGCATGAGCCGGGGGTAAAGAAATAAACTAATTAAATGTGTAAAACTAGGTATCATTATAATGTCTATTAAATGACATTAGTTAGTTGCATATTCTTTGCAGCATGCGCATCATTCTAGTGTGGCTAGAGCTCTCCCTTATTCTGCTCATTCATTGGTATTAATCTGTAAGTCTTTTCACATGACTTTGAATGTAATCAAATGACTCAATTCATAAGCGAGGTAATGCATAATTCGAGTGGAAATGTACTGAGCATGACTTATGTATATATGAGAAGAAACAGCAGAATGTACTGTATGAGATTTTAACCACCCTTAGGATCTGCCTGCTGTAAATCAGGTGACCCTTTCAGAAACCTCTCCATGAATTAACCTAGCCTGTAACACACACATTAAATCAACTCTGGCTAATCTGGCCTGGGTTCACGAGGGTTGACATGCTGCAAAAACAACATGTCTGACACGGACGGCACGAGTGTGCCCGTAACCTGAGCCGAGCAGCTTTGGCCTGCCAGGGTCCATGAGCCCAGTGCAGAAAGGAAAAGAAAGAAGCCCTAGTCAGAGTGGACCTCCAACTCAAGGATCAACTATCTGGACCCCCAAAGTGCCGGCCAGGCACGCACAGCAGGGTCCTTCCATCCGGGCACATTTGCAGCCTGACAAGGCCCATGGCTAGATGCAAAGAGCACGTTCACCCAGAGCACGCTCCACAACTGCCACTAGACATAGAGCAGACTGGGGCAGAGGGGACTGCAAGGGGCTGCACTCTTAAACACAGCACTTATACATTGCAGCCCATCTGTCAGCCATTATACACACATGGCCTTGGGCTGACAAACACCACCTCACTGCACAGGAAGAATGCATGTTCTTTATTTTATTTATTTATTTTTTTTAATCTCCAACATGGCTCTTTACAGTCAGTGTAAACTACAAGACAGAGCTAATTAATTACTTAATTATTGAGTCAAAGAAGCAACAGTAAACAAGAACTGAGATCCAACATTTATCAGCACAGGAACTGAAGCTTGTTATGTTCTGCTTACCTCATTGCATCTAATATCTGATCTAAAATAAAACGATTGAAAATTAAAGGCTTGGGAAACAGCAAAGCATTTCAGGAGCTATATCCTTCAAACAAAGAAATAAATGAAAATCAACAAATTAGGAACAAATTGTGAAAGGCTAGAGTAGGTCTCATGTTCAAGTCAAACCTAGCTGGCTTTTACACACAGACTAAACAAAATTGTGATTTTAATTAGAATCAGAATCAGAGAACTTTATTTTTCCTGGAGGAAATTGTTCAAACAGTACCGGGCTTGACATGAAGACAAAAGTACAACTAAGACAGTGCAACAAGAAACATGAAATATGTAACGAAGTGTCCTTTCTGTCATATATGAACACACCACAACATTCTGATTGCTGGCTGGACACCCTGACCACTAGGCTGCCAGTTGTTGTAGTACGCTGAATGCGTAAACATATGTATGTGCAAAAGAGTGCAAAGTAAAATGTAGAATATTTCTATGTAATATGTTATTTGAATTGAAAATGTGCAGAAATAAAAATAATATTGATAAAAAAATACATCCCAATATGAGAAAACTACATAGAAGTTCCTGTCCAGCTCTGCCTTGGGTACAGATTATCTTTCTAAACCAGTCAGTGCCAGTGCAAAGGGAATCCACACATATTCCACATTCTGGGATTTTAAATCATTCAGAAAATGTGCTTAGAGCCTGGACATCTTTTTCTCATCAGGGAAACACTAATAAATGTCAGTCAAAGATATGTGGGCTTTATCTGAACTCTATACGATCTCTAATACAGATGCCTTTATGGTTAATGTCTTTAACTTTAAAATGCATTTTTAACTGTAAAGTCCATTCAGAAAAGATACAAAATCTGCCATTACTGCAGTTTATCTGCTTAAAGATGTGTTTGAATAGAACAGATTTTTTTTGTTACTTTAACTTTTTTGTTTTTATTCCTATATCTGGTTGTTCAATTTTCCAAAAAAAAAAACAGAAATACTGTTCAACAGAGCAGTGAAAAATACCCTCTTGTGGACAAGGACTGAATTACAGTGTGAGAAAATAAACTAATTAATTTATTTAGACTTATTTGTCTTTATTGTCTCCATATTGTAATTGGCATATACACTTACATTCATTGCGATAATAGTGATAAAGTGATCTATTGTTTGATAGTGGGGAAAGTCATTATGAAAGCCTAAAAAAAAGTCATTTTAAAACTATTCAAAAGTCTGTGTGTGAGATCACAATAAATTGCACGGAGTGTCATAAATATTCACTTTATTCCCAATATCTCTTTTGTCTTTATGTTGTAGGTGTAATGAGCAATTCATCTTGAAGCGATCTGTCGGTTTATTCTAGAGAGACTGATGATAAAGTAAGTTTTTAAAAACTTTAAGAAATCCCTATTTATTTACTGTGATTTTAAAGAGCGTAGTTTTGCAATTGGCTAAACATTTAAACCAATCAGATTCCCTCTTCTCTCTGATTGGATACTCCGAGGACTATCAATCATGTTGAGGTCAGCATTAGGGAGGAGCTTCGACCCAACTCAGCATGTTCTTGTCAGTTGCAGCAGAGAGAGCTGGGAGAAGGAGCTCCTCTGGAGGAGCCTAACAGAGTCTGCAGATCTGGAAATGTGATGAGCAGTAATATTACAAATTAAATATGAATGTTATAAGTATTAATATAATTATTGTAATAATGTAATAATAAACATATATTATAATAATAATCATATAGTAATAATAGTAATAATAATAATGATGATGATAATAATAATTGTGGATATGATTATTATTTTTAGTAATAACAAAAAACTACAGCAACAATAACAATAATCATTACTACTGTTGGTGTTATTATTGTTATTATTATTAATGTTAATAATGAGAAAAAAACAAACAACACTACTACTACAAATAAAAATAATTATTATTATTATATTTAATTAATAATAATGTTGTTTTATCATTGTTTTTATTATTATTCATTATTATTAACTTATTTATACATTTTTGGACAACACTTTTGGAACTGGTTAAAATACAAAGCAAGTAATCAAAGACTATTAAACTGAAATAAATTATATTTCTAGCTAGTTCATTTAGACCCACCCCTCAAAAAAAACCCAGAATGAGCATAATTGTATGATCAAGCAAAACATACTGATAAAGGAAGAGTTACAATAATAACAGAAAGTTACAGAGCTAAGTGTTCCAGCATTACAGAAATCTCAGCTTCTGACATCTCTTTCCCCTCAGAAACAACCAAGTAAAAATAAAAGCATATTAACACCTGACAGAATTGCCAAAAAAATAAGCAGGAAAAAAAATAGCCAGTAAATGATCATAAACCTTTCAGGTGTGTCACTGGCACTGGCAGCACTGAGAAGAAAGGCCTGTCCTGTCTTACTGTCTTACTCCGTATTAAACTGAGCAGCCCTCTAGTGGACACCATGTAGTACTACACCACACCTGTGTTTGGATCTGTTGAGCCTGTTGGGTCTGATGCTGTAAAAAACTCTTCAGATGGACAGACACTAGGAGAGGACCATACGAGAGATTCATGGCTCCAGGGAGACTACTGAGACGTTCTCCAAATTATTAAACCTTCTTAAAAAATGGCACTGTCTGCATAGTCCCAGGAAAGTGTAAACTATATGCACAAAAGTACTAAGACACGTCTGTTTTTCACGGTATGCGTTAGGCCCCTTACTTCCAGTGAAGGGCTGTCTTAATGATTCTGAACACCAATATATTTTGTAGATGCTTCCAAATTTGTGGACACAGGTTGGGGAAATAAAACACAAAGCAAGGTCCATAAAGACATGTTTGGAGGAGTTCGGTGTGGATGAACCTGACTGGCCCACACAGAGCCTAGATCTCCACCCCATCCAACACCTTTGGAATGAACTGGAAGGAAGATTGCGCGTCACACCTTCTCATTTAACACCAGTGCCTGACCTCATAAATGCTCTACAGAATGAATTAATGAGCACAAATTGCCACAAAAACTCCAACATCTTGTGGAAAACCTTTCAAGAAGCGTGGAAGCTGTTAGAGCTGCAAAGGCGGGGCCAATTCTATATTAAAGTGTATGTCTTTGAATGCAATGTCATTAAAGTC
Organism: Clupeocharax schoutedeni; assembly: GCA_037974565.1. Taxonomy (NCBI): domain Eukaryota; kingdom Metazoa; phylum Chordata; class Actinopteri; order Characiformes; family Alestidae; genus Clupeocharax; species Clupeocharax schoutedeni. The sequence continues at coordinate 7,388,044 of JBBPDH010000007.1, forward strand.
CCTGTTGGTATAATGGTCAGGCATCCTAATACTTTCAATGTGGGACGTTTTGGTGAGAGTAATGGATCTCTATGAACACCCTGGTTTCTCCAGAATGGGCTGATATGTGGAGACGGAGAACATCATGATGAGTCATGTTTTTTCCCCATGAAAATGCTATTTTGGTGGATTATCATGTCCTTGCAGCATGGTGGCCCAGGGAGTTGTTCATGCGATCAGTAGGTTTGAATCACACGATTTCCAGTGTCACCACTGAGGTACTCTTGAGCAAGCTGCTCCTCCTGCTTTCCTGGCGACTCACTGCTTCACTTGGTGAATGGGTTAAACACAGAGAATTTCATATTATTTAAATTTCACAATTTCACCTTATTAACAGCGAGTTCTTTAATACTGAATGGTGCAATTTTGGACGCAGCCCGTGTGTGGCGTGTCCAGAGGTCCTGCTGCTTTAAGACCCCCCACCTCCCCGCCACCCATCCGCACTTCCGCCGCGTCTCCCAATCGGCCATGTTTTTAATTTCACTCATTCAGGAAAAGTTGTGTAAACACGAGAAAAAGGCGTTTGGAGCCATGCTGGAGGGGCTGAGGCACTGACAGAGACGCACGACACGTGACGCGTGTCCAGAGACCCACTTACCTGCTGGAGCAGCGCGCCCCTCTCACTGTCACCTTCAGCTGTACAGACAATATTAAAAACAGGCTCAGAAAAAAGAGTGGCGACAGACAGGTGGGCTATTACATGATTTAGCAATGCCCTTCATTCATCCTCCCTTCATCTACCCCCTCTGTAAGAAGTGAAAGATATAAGGGTTAAAATGTTTTCATTGTAACCTTCTAATTACAGTCTGTGTTTGTGTTCAGCCATGATGCCCATCAGAGCAGCACAGCGTCATAAATCCTGCTGGTTTAGCTCGGTTCTTATCCATATAAGAAGTAGGGTCTAGTCGTAAAGCAGAGTGTGTGCAGGTGTGTTTTGTTTGGGGTCTGCAATTGCAATAAGAGACGAGTGCGATCTGTCCAGTACTGGGACAGGGGTGAGTTCAGGTTTAAGTAATACGGTGAACTGTGCGTGGGCTGCTGGGGGACGTAACTATCAGAAACAGACAACGTTGCTTACGTTAAAGGCACACTGAGACAAGAACAATAAAAAATAAAGCAAATAAAAATATTCAATTTGAAACTCAATTTGAAAACGCACTATATACACAAATGCTGTGATAAATATGCTACTATAGATAAGTAATACAGTTGCGTGAAATCGCCATACACATGCTGGAGAATAAATGCTTTAGATAAGTTACTTACAGTTGAGTGAATTCTGCCGACACAACTGTTTTAGTCAGGTCTTACTATTACAAGTAACTGATACATTTTTTTTATTTTGTATTTATTTCTTCAGGTATATCATGACACACATTTGCATTCATGTTTAAGGCTAGGAGGATCTGAATCCTGGTATTCTTGTTTGTTGCAAACAGTCAAGACCAGGTGAACTGTCATATTGGGATTAGGAAGCTCTATACTTTGTAAATGTGCAAAGCAAGATTTGCAAGGTTCGCCCAATAGTAGTCTTAAAGTTCACACAGAGGTGAATTACGCAGATTTGAACAGTGCCCCAGACATGAGGACAAAGTGTGGCCTTTGCAAACAGAACTCTACCACAGGCTTTTACATGTGTTTCAGGAAAATATGAGGAAAAAACAGAATGTTAAAAATAGGAAGGCTGAGGAGACGATGACGACGATGACAACAACAGCGACAGCAACAGCGACAACAGTTGTTCAGGAGTTTGCTGTGGAAAAAATTATCCGAAGAAGAGTCAACGATGGAAAAGTGGAGTACTATCTGAAGTGGAAAGGCTTCACTGAGTAAGTGTCGAGGAATATTTGACAGTGTGGCTTTTTATAGCCAACTCATTTTTCCAGGACATAGATCTTTCAGGCTCCTGGGCCTGTCAGGTACTAGTCATATGATTTAGAAATAGCTCAGATTTGTCAATGAAATATGTGAAATAAAAGTTCTTGCTCAGTAGAGACATACATTCTGTAGTCCAAGAAGTGTTTTAGTAGACTGTGTGATGCTGCTGGCCCAGCGTCACATTCTTTCCCTTTTCTTGTTCATCACAGTTCAATCTAACAACATTAACTCAGGAAGAGCATTTGCCATTTATATAAGGGTTAATGCAAATCAGACACTACTACTACTGTGTCCACAGTGCTGAAAACACCTGGGAGCCAGAGGACAACCTGGACTGTCCTGAGCTGATTGAGGAGTTCCTCAGAAACATGGCTGTCTCGGGCGAGGCTGAGAGTGAGGACCATCCCTCTCTGGAGCCTGTTATCCAGCCCAAAGAAGAACTAACGGAGCTCGATGCTGACATAGTAGGTTTCTATGACAGTGTCAGGGTGGCCATATTAGACCACAGTGGACTTCCAAAAATAAAACCCCAGCTCTGTGCAGGGCATTTTCTTACCTGGTTTAATTATGTTTGTTAGTACAAAACCAAATGGTGGTCATTCTAAGCGAAATAATTCTAAATGCTTTGTACAATGTTTGTAGCATGTTTTTTCCGATACAGTAGAATCATACAGCCTACTGCTGCCAAGCACACAGCAATATAATGATTATATTTAGAACAGCAGTGAAGAGTAGAACTTCTGAGAATAATTTCCTAGATATTTAAAATGTAGTGGAATTATTTGTGCTGTTTGAACCATTTAAAAGATATT
>JBBPDH010000007.1:7401131-7420342 GCA_037974565.1 Clupeocharax schoutedeni
ACATTAGACATTATTTTCAACTAGACAGCCTATAGTTCTTCTAGTGTTAGATGTTAGGAACAAACATACAGAGAAAAATAATGTAATGAATTTACATGAGCTCTATAGTACTGACAACATTCGTGATACGCTCAGAAAAGCATACGACAAAACACAAACCATGTAAAACAACATGAAATAAAAAAATGACTACATATTACCAATGAATATTACACATGATTTATCATATCAATAAAAAATAAAGAATGTAATATAATTAGTAGTAGGATTTTTATTATTATTATTTATTATTTATGTTACAATGAAGCAGAGGCCAATGAAAAACAATATTATCTGACAAAATCATGTCTCACCACATCTTCTCCGACCACACCCATCTGTTTTTAATTGGAAACACTAGCTCAGAGATCCTCTCTGATGCCATGTTTCGCTTAGAGACCATAGTATGAAAGAAATGCTTTAGGATGTACAATATATGATATGTAAGGGTTTTGCTGAATGAGGAAAAAAATTATATATATATAGTAATATATATAGTAAACAACAACTTTGTCATTCATTGCCTGTCCCATATGTAGCACGCCTAACAAACTATCCCATTTTCAAGAACACATCTGTATTATTTTCATATTAATAAAAGTCTGGAAAAAGCCTAATATTAGATGTTATTAATGTCATTTTGTATTACAGCAATAATGTTTTTGCTTGTTTTTATTTTTTTTGCCTTTAACACGCCCTTGTCGGAATCAAGATATTTGAAGGAATGTTTTCATTGGTTGTTTCCAATTTGTCACAAATCCCCTCAGATTAACATTGTTAGAGTCACACAAAAACATAAGTAGTGTAGGAAGGCCAGGAACTCAGTCACACTTTTTGATTCACGAATAAGATCAGAGCTTCAGAAAGAGGTTCTGCTCCTCAGGATGTTCCGCTAATCTGAACTTTGATGCTAGCAGTATATTTCACAGGACAGTGGAGATGTATTGACTGCTCTGTAATTGTCTGCTTCACTCGTCTATACACAGTTAACCTTGGGCTGTCTGGAGAGAAGCAGAGAGCAGCTGAGACCTCGGCTATTAACGCCAATCAGCTGCCATGACAACGCTAAAAAATGCTCAATCAATGTATGTGGGAGTGAGGCTAACTGAGGGCCACAGAATTTAAAGTCAAAATGAATTGGAAAATATAACATATATTCCTTCGGTACTACTATGTGTTTCAGGGTGACAGTAGGTAGATAGGCATGGTGAGAGGCAGAGCATCATTTTATTTTGAGTGTACTGTGTGCAATAAGAAGGTTGAAAATGTGCAAATTAAAGCTCATTGTTAATATCCATTGTTATAATGATATCCACATTTTAGTCATATTCCTCATCATCCTGTGGTCTGACTAATAAATCTGGGCTTACTGGGTGCCAGGAGAACAGGAAAGTCTGAGAAAGAGAAATAAGGGTTTAGAAAACATAGTTCCAGTGACAGATAATGTTAATATTACAGCATACAATGACATTCTAGAATGAACTTTCCATATTGCCTCAACTTCGCCCTTGAATAGAGGCCCTTTCCTGTGTGACATAGACCCTGCGCAAAACGTGAGGAAATTGTTTGGTGAGGAAGAACATCATCAATACTCTGGCTGAATGGAAGAAAACTATGTTCCAAAACGTTGCTGAAAGCAGTAACGGCTAAAAAAAACTCTGCATTAATGTCTAAGGACATGATATTCAGGTGTCAAGATACTTTTGGACATAGAGTATAGCCAAGCAAAGTCCATTGGTGGGGCTGGCAGCAAAACAGTACAGTTCCTTGAGTTGCAAAATAGGTGAAAGGAGCCTGCCTTCATTTAAGACAGGCTCAGGTGACAAAGTAAAAAAAGAATTGCCCATGCATATATGTGTGTGTGTTTATGTGTGTGTGATTGTGTGTGTGTGTGGAGGTCATTGGTTAGTGCTGAATGAGCGGAATGCTTCTCCAACAGAAGCTGCAGAAGGTGAGAGAAGAGAAAGACTCCACAGGGGACTCCACCATCTGCTGTATGGCACATCAGCACTGCAGTCCATTCGAATCACAAATCAGCACGCACACACATACACACACTTCGTTCATAGTCATTACATAGTGTTCATCAAGTTTATAGTAGTTATGGAATACTAAACAACAGTTAAACAAAACAGTTTAATGTTGAACATAAACAGTGTCAACATTTCAAAACATATTGTTCACAGGTGTTTTGTATTCACTGTTGTCATGATATCATGAAAACCAGCACAGTTACGTATATCTGTCTATTCAGCAATTTAATCCCACCCATTCCTTTATGGAGTGTTTCAGTTTATATATATTATGTACAATTTTCACAAATCACCCTTTAAAGTACAAAGTACAAGAGTATAAAAGGTGTGGCAGGAAATTAATGTTAAAAATCTATCATTATATTTTGGTACACAAAACCAGATAATTGTCAAAAGTGTACCTCTGGGGAAAAAAAAGAATAAAATGCAAGAAAAACATGGGCTATAGGGCCTTAAAATCTGAGCAGTAATCCTGCAGGTTAGGGGGTTAATTAACCTGCCATAATGTGCTCAATGTGTCATAATGCTGAGCTGAAAAGTAATGATTTGCAAGGAAACATATCTGTGTGTAGTGAGGTCAATTACTTGGCTAAATCAAAATAGTTGTGAATATATGGTAAGCAAACCACCTAGAGAATTGGGTGGGATGCATGCAGATGTGCTGATGGTCAAAAAGTGAAAATTAGAGCAAAGAAAAAAGAATCCTCTAGATCTCTTGCTCTTATCATTAACACAAAATGCCTACCATCCCAATGCAATAACTCGCCTTTCATCAAAAGCAAGACTCCCCTGCTTTAGTGGGGTGTGTGGCGTGGAGGTGTGTGTGTCCTGTCTCTGTGTGTCCTGTCTTTATATTCAGCTCAGTCTGAAAAACAGCTCTCTCTGCCACTGCTCCCGGAGCCAGACATTTTCCCGCTGTCAATCACACGTCGGGTGGGAAATGAATCTGGATGTAGCTTGTCCCTCGTTCATCAAAACTTGACAGGCTACCTTCGCCTGGTTCCGCTTGGGTGGGGCCGCAGTATGGAACAGACAGCGATGGCACATTGCTGCCTGAGATGAAGAAATTATGGAGAAATGATGTAGGGCAGATCACAGACACAGTGTCATTTGGTTGGGTGTTAAATGTCATCTGCGAGCTGCATTTTGCAGCCCATAGATGATTCTACAAAGTGACTCATCCTCACACAATGGCTGTGTCTCTGTATTGTATTGTTTCTTCATGCGTGATCTATTAGATGCAAGTGATGCATTGTTACAACCTTTAAAGTCTAAAAGACAAACTATATTTGTGGATAGCTTGACCCCTAAACCCTTATGACTCTTCTAAACTTTACAGCAATACCACATCTGTGTCTGTGGGTGAAAGTGCAGATATAATATCATGATTTAAACATCCAACAGTAACACATTCATATCATACTAACATTGAAACAAATGAAAGGAAAAAATGAAGAAATAGTGCAGAGAGGTATATAAACAGAACGTTGGTTAAACGGAATGTAGATTTTTCACACAACTATGTCAATTAGAAGTAATGGTGTTATCATATTTTGTATGATACAGAAAAACTCTAAGGCCCAGTTTTGTGGACATGGATTGCACCTGGTTGTTGGAATAACTGTAATGTCAAGGGTTTTCTCATTTAAACTTCCCATTCAGTGCTGGCTTAGGCATTAAATGGGTCTGGAAAACTGGCCCTAAGAGTTTAAACTAAAACCTGATAGGGTAAGTTTCTTGGTCAGATTAGGCCTAGTCATAGAAATCTCCATTCTCAATCCTGTGTAGTTCAAAGCTAGACAAAATTCCTAAATCCTGGAAAAACTGTCCCCAAAGTTTAAAGTGTTAATAAGAGCAGTTAAAAACCTTAATTCTTCCTTCACTTTTGTGAAGACATACATTGAATATTAGTTTCATATGTAGTTACTTAATACTTTATAGTAGTCACTGAATAATAAACATTAACCTTAATACTGAATACTAAACTGGAGTTTAAAGGGTTGAACACCACTTTTATCATATAGCGGCTGGTTGCTGAAGAGACAATGAGGATATAAATTATTGGACAAAAATGTCTCTGGGCCATATCTGCTGCACATACTGATGAGCAAGTCATAAACATGAAGCCGATTCACCTCTAGGATCTGTCCTCCTTACATAATAAAGGTTAAAACAAAAGTAAATTGGACACAGCTGCCTTATCAACAGATCTAGTGTCTGTCTCCCTGGGTTTTCCTCCTGAATCGCACTTGTTATCAGCCTGCTGATAGTCATCTCTACTGACTTGGCTATGAATCCACAAACGTTTGTATTGTGCCTTCTCTAGGTTGCTGCATTAGCAAGGACAAAGAGCTCTTCAGAAGCAAGCACAGCACACAAAAAAATGACTTAATTATACCTTGCACTTGAATCAGCAGGCGTTCGTGATTTCCTCTGGCACATTTTAAATGGGTTTGTATGCTGGCCTTTAAGAGCATGGCTTCCAGCAGGTCCTCACCCAGGGCTGAATAACATCTTGTTAGAGGCGGGAAATACAGAACAGGGCTTGGGGACTGTGCAGTGTTAAGGGTAGGTGTGCACTAGGTGAGCCCTCTTTGTGTGTGTGTGTGTGTGTGTGTGTGTGTGTGTGTGTGTAATGGGAGGGGGTGCCTGGGAGAGGGCTCGGTCTCTCGAGGGCCCCTTGTATCCCTGCCAGGTCATATAAATCAGCATGCAGCTTGCGGCCGCAATGAGCTAGAAAATAAAAAAAGCATAAAAGTGTCTGAGTGAAATAGAGGGAGGGAGAATTCTTTTATGATGAGACTAAATTCTCCTTACTCGGCAATAGATCCACTGCCCTGGTCTGATTGTTTACTTCAGGCGCCATTCATCATCACACTGCCACAAATGACTCAAATTACCACACCTGCTCCTCATATAATACTCTTACTATGAGTACTTCACACTCAGGTAATTGTTTAGGCTGAAATTCCTTAAGAACGACCTAATGTTACATGGCACACTTGGGCAGAAAATAAAGTGCAATCATACACTGAAGTAGCAGCATTTAACATTCCTGATCCTTATGTCATGTTCTTTCAAAAATAAAGGCTTTTAAATAGTTATTGGACTGGACATGTAAAGAATATGTTTAATATAAAATCTTTAATTGGTATTGTAGTACACTATATAGCACTACTGTTTTTAAAGTGTATTTATAGTGTATTTAAAGAACCTTAATTAAAAGGCTTAAAAGGAGCCATAATCAGTTTTTCAGTGACACAGAGTGAACATATCCAAGGTTAAGAAAACATATTTAAGCTTTTAAACATGAATATTCATTAACCCCTGCTGCTTTTTCATAAAAGTTCTGTCAGGTCACTCTCTTTTTTTCCTACATTGCAAAATTAGACAGACCAGTGCAGGGCAAGAGGCCTGGCTGTTAGCCCTGACTCAAAAAGACTCTGTGCCTGTCACTCATATCAGCTCGTACATCAAAGCCATAACTTGTCCTCTGGCCTCATTGAGTTCTGACATGACCATGGCCTGAGCCAGCACCCATCACCTTTTCAGCAACCTCCAGCAGATGCTAGCTCTCGAGCCCTTGGGGTGCTAAATCACCTTGGGTCACTTGGCAGCTACTCAGAGGAACCTTGCCCTGGCCATGAATGAAGCCTGAACCTTGCAGCAATGCCGTTAAGCTCAGAGCTCACACCCTAAACACGACTCCAGGTTCCTTCACTTCCGCCCAGCTTGTGGGAATTTTTCCCAGCTATTTTGAGAAGCGTGACATTGAGCTTGAATCTACACTTGGGGTCAGTTTGAGTTTGACACCCAGAGGCATTTGTGAGAGTGTGAGCTTGCATGTATGTGTGAGTTTTACAGCCATACCAGCTAAGACCGAATCAGGCAGCTGAGCCCCTGTCTCAGATAGCTCTAGCATCATCTGACATTTCAGGCTACTCTTCACATTGGTGAGCTTCACCTCATGGACATGCAAGGCAATCAGTCATCCACTAACAAGCACTAGCCCTCTACGGTGGACAGTTGGCATGCAATCAGATTTGGGTACACCATAAGAGGAAACCGGACCACTGCCCAGTAAATAATCACGTAATGATGGGCAGGCCGAGAGCACAGGCGAGATGTTTATAGCAGGTGGACAAACACCTGTCATACTTATAGCTCTGATTTATTCTGGGAGAAAATTCAGCACATATGTCTCCTTTGACTGCCAAGCCAATTTCTTTCTCTCGGTTCTCTCTCTTGCAAAGCCTTGTCAGTGTTTAAGAACTCTAAGTGTGGGAATGATGATCATCCAAAAAATAATATTTTCTAGTTTAAAATTTAAAGTGGGGTACAATCTTATATTTGAGTCTTTTTATACTTAAGCTGGTTCAGATATGCCAACCACAGACTGAGCAGCTCTTTAAATAATTTTGTAAAATACAGCATAGTTTCAAAAATCTCTCATCATTATACAAGACAACTCATTTGCTGTCAGAAATACTGTGTGGGTCACATCCTGGGCATGCCAGACTTGGAGAGCGATTCCACAAGCTGTGGATGCGGTCAGCTCTCCCAGCTTCAGTGACAAATCAGCTCAGGTCTGCTGCTTCCACTGGCAAATTAACGAGCAGCAATTAATAACTACTAGGGACCAGTGGGGGGCAGTGCTTTTAACAAATTGCTCATCCATTCCTTTAGCACAAAATAACAGTCTCTGATTTAAAACAAAGGATCTGATTACAGACAGCCTCTCATAAAATTATTATAAAGTTTAAGGTTTTTTGGAAGCTGGGCTTTATTCCTAGTTTCACCATGCACCCAGGGGTGAGGATGGTTTGGCAGGGCAAGACATGACCTCGTAACAAGAAGATGACTTGTTAATAATGGAGGATGCAATGAAACCTACAGCTACCAAACAACATCCACCCTTTTAACATTTGGAGTAGAATCATTTATCTCACATTTTCCAGAGTGATGTTGGCAGGTCTGTTTGCATTGCATTTATGTCAGCTGTAATGTTGCAGTTGTGAATGTTATATTTGCTTATTTCGACAGCAGTGATGGAAGTAGGTTGATAATGTGAATCAAGAGTATTTTAGGTGGTTTGAACATGGTTAGTTGTTTCAAATCACTGTTCTTTATTTCTAATCATTTATATGTTATTATTATAATAATAATAAAATCTATATATTATAAAATCTATATTATTATATTCAATATTAAAATTATAATACATTGTACAGTTATTTTCCCTTCAGCCGTGGACTTTCTGTGTTGCTTTCTGTCCATTGTTTTGTTTTGTTTTCATATTAAAAAAGATAACTCGTTTAAAACTAAACAGACTTTCATCTTCTGTGTTTTCATGATAAAATGTTTTGCTTTAGAAAGTGATCAGAAGGCCTCTGAAAAGTGTCCAGAATCCAGAATAAAGTGTGGAATTTTGTTGGGGTCTACAGGGTTTTAACCCTCTTTTATATGCAAATGTTTTCTCTGCACATGCAATAGACATCTACAAGCTTAATTCATGGACTAATGACAGGGTTTTTGTCCATCAGACAATGTGAACAAGTGCACCATGGTCCCCTACTTTGAGCCCAGCCCTCACGATGCACTGGGTTGGGTTGTTTTGTTGTGGTTTTTTCTTCCCACTCTAAAAAGTCTATTTTACCCTCATTTAGCCCAAAGTTTCCCAATTCTCACCAGGCCCAATAAAACTAAGCTTTTTTCAGGCCTTGGTCAACATAAAAGAAATCCTTGTGTGATAATAATACCATGGTAGTTTAAAGGTCAAATGGCTAAAGGACAGTTTGATACCAGTATATTATTATAATGTAAGATTTTAATTTATCAGCCTTTATATGGACAGACAATATAACAGACAGGTCATTCCAAGTCAGTTACATAAGTGTAAAATTAAAGGTTTTCAAATCACAGGGATACCACCCCAGCATTTCTTCTTAATTGATAAAACACTCAGCAGGTAAAATATGATGGCAGAATGTAGTGGTCACTATGAATCATCACAGCTGTGGCCAGCATTCATGAGAAATGTAATGCATCAGCATCCCTGTCTGTATCGATGCTGCCCTACCAAGGTACTTTACATTAGTCTTTCTCATGAGTTGCGCCTACGGATGATGACCCCAATTAATATTTGCTTACATTTTCACAGCACCACTGTCAGATTTAGTGGCTAAAAATGAAGATGTGCCCTAATGGTATGCTGATAGAAGGCCAGTTAGAAAAGTAACATATTTCCCTGAGGAATATGTCACTATACCACATAAATACACTCCTGAAATCCCTGAGAAGGGGCAGAGAGGGGTGCGTGTGCGTGACAGAGTGGAAAATTAAGGCTGCTCAAAAAATACAAAAGACAAAAGAAAAAGATGATGAAAAAAGTTTGTGTAGGTGATGAGTAGAAGAAATGATGATAGTTTTATTGTTATAAAGCTTCCACAGTCATACTGTTGTGTGTTCTGCATTAATACTGTGCAAAACTAAAACCTAGTCTTAACTTGCTGTTCTTAATACTTCTTTCCTTCCTTGTAACTCTCTTTTCTTTCCTGACAGATGAAACTTATCCTTTTATAGTTGCTGGTTTTAATTAACGGTGTTACAGAATCATTAATGGAATTTAGTGCCTGCAAGATTAATAGTTTAATGGCATTTATCTATGAAACCTTATATTTTAGGATAAAATTGTAATAAAAAAGTCAGAGAGAAAGCCATCCGAAGCTGGGCATGGGACAGGGTGCGAATCCATTAACGAAATCATTTAGTAGCGTCATAAAACTGAGGGGCAATATTTAGCCAGACGGGGCCTTGACAGTGTACTTCTTTCAGTACCAAGCAAAGTTTGCTGAGGGTGTAAAGTGCATCACACTGTCCATGGCTTGAGGGGGCCTTTGTGACACTTTTATATTATGTTTACGAGGTCACAGTGCTTTTACAAACATGGTTTACATAAAGAAATAAAGCTAAACATCCAAAGATCTTGATTTTTTTGTGGTTTTGTGGTTCACATGTCTTTAACGGTATATGCAAACATCTAATCAGTGATAACCAGGCAATAATTTGGGCTCTGAAGTGTAAATCAGATAACATGTATCAATGAAACTGCAGGATATGCATCACTGCACACCCCTCATCCAATTAGACCTTTATATAAACAAAGAAAGCCAGCTTAATCCCAAACTAAAAACAAATTCACCATTAGAGAGAAAACAAAACCAGCAGGATGGGTCAAATTCTCCCAACACCTCTCAAATTAAGGCACACAGCGCTCCCTCTACCACGATGGACTAGTCCCTATGGCATACACACACACACTCCTTTTAATGTAATATCGCCTATGACTAATTATGGTAATTCATTACACCTCCAATTAGACTGTGGGATTTATGGCAAGCTGGACCCATAAAGCACAGGATTTATAGAGGCTTTGAATGTCACCCAGAGAACAGCGGGCCGGCTCCTCATCATTCAGCCCCCAAGCCTCGAGCTCCATATATCATCAGAGAAAGACACAAAGGCATCCCATCCTACTCCACTCAGCACCAGACTTGCCCATCTCTCCATAGACACAGCCATACTTGTAGATGTAAACATCAAGTATGTTTGCATATCTTATTTACATTACTGCTCTAAAGTCACTGCCTGGGAGTTTTAAGTAATAAACATCAGTCATAACATCAAAACCCTTGTTACAACTGTCAAAGAGTGGGATATATCAGGCAGTAAGTGAATAGTCAGCTATTTGAAGTTGATGAGCTGGAAGCAGGAAAATGTAGTGATCTGAGTGACTTTGACAAGGACCAAATTGTGATGGCCAGACGACTGGGTCAGAGTATCTCCAAAATGACAGGTCTTCTGGGTTTTCCTGGAATTTAGTGGTTAGTACCTTCCAAAAGTGATCCAAGGAAGGACAACAGATGAACTGGTGACAGGGTCGTAGGCGCCCATGGCTCACTGATGCACACAGGGAGCAAAGGCTAGTCCAACTGGCAGAAATGCCTGAAAAGCTTAATGCTATAATTACAATGAGTTAGAACATACAGTGCATCACAGCTTGCAGTATATGGAGCAAAATAGCTGCAGAATGGTCGGCGTGCCAAAGCTGCCCCGCTGCTGAATGCGAATACAATGGGCAATGAGAACATCGGAACTGGACAATGTAGCAATGGAAGGTGTCCTGGTCTGTTTTTCTTACTCATCATGTGGATGGCCTGGTGCATTTGTATCACTTACCATTGACGAAATGGATCTAGGGTTGAAAGTAACATAGGAGACAATGTGCTGCTCTGGACACCGCTATACTGGGAAACCTTGGTTCCTGGTATTCATGTGAATATTACGTTGACACAAACCACCGACCTAAACATTGTCGCAGATCAAGTACACCCCTTAAAGAGTTACAGGTGTTGACTTGGCCTCCAAAGTCCTCAGGTCTCAATACAATGCACCATTTAGGTGATGCGTTGGATAAATGAGTCAAATCCCTAGAGGCCCCACTTGACCACTTACAAAACTAAAAAGATCTGCTGCGACTGTCTTGGTGCCAGATGCCACAGCACACCTTCATGTATAATAAAATATGCCTGTCCCAAAACATATTGTTTATGTATATAAAAATAGTAAAGCCTAGATAAAAATTAAGGTAGATGTTCTAAAAACTTGATACTGTTTTTACCATCCTCATAATATATTGCTTTACCTTGGAAAACTGTGATGCATATATCGGCACCACACAACTGTGTGTCCAAAAAAGGCTCAACCAAGGTAGAGAGCAGGTTTATAAATGCTGCTGGAGTCATGGGCAGGGCTCAAATGGGCAGGCCTTTGCTACCTTTGGCAGAGTCCAGCCCTGCACAGCAGGGCCCCTGGGAGGCTGATTTGTTTCTCTGCCTTTGCTGGTGCTGACAGAAGCTGGGGACTGTGTTAGGAGTGTGCTCCAGCTCCAGCATTTCAATCAGGCACACAGCAGGGCAGCCCATCTGCTGCCTCAAACCCTCTCAGGTCCTATAAAACTAAACCAGTGCAGAGAGAGAGAGAGAGAGAGAGAGAGAGAGAGAACTGAAGAATGTATGATACAAATTTATATCATAACATATAATACCAATGTTAGTATTAAGTTTAAAAAGCAGTATTTCAAAACTAGCAATAGTGTTTACTTGACCGGTTCCTCTATTTGAAAAAATAGTGCTGCAGAGTTTAAAAGAGTTACAGAAATGTTGTAAAATCAGTATTATATTTGGCCGAATTGATTCACTAAAGGAAACACTGGAATCAGATGTATTGAGACATGTATCAATTATTGATTTGCTCACTTTTGGGTTCTTTCATCATTTCAAAAAGGACAGATGGTAGCAGTAATTGGCTTAACCTTTACTAAAGCACAATGCTGAGAATGAAACTATTTTCTTGTTGTTGGACACATTCTTGCGTACCTGATAAGACTTGTCATATGTCAATAATCTCTACAACACTTCCCGTAAAAGAGCTTCATCCTCTCCTTTGTTTTAGTCTCTTATGTCAAAATGCAGAGCCCGTTGGGGGGAACAGATGATTTCCCCCTCGTCACCCGCCCCTTTCTGTCTCCAGGAACTGGAAAGAAATGTATAATGCATACTAATGAACCCCCACCTCCCACCACAGGTGTCTTACAACCCCTCTGTTACTCTCTTTGTTTCACTCTCTCACTTTCTGAGACATTCAGGAACAAGCGCTGACAGATGCAGAACATTTTTCTTAACAGACTTGGTGTATTTCTCCAAACTAGGTTTCAGCATGTTCTCCAAACTACATTTCAACTGAAAAAACAGAATTTCCTCCGGTACAAAATGCACTCCAAATATTTTTCCTAATGTATGTATTTGCATCTACTGTGTATAAGCTGGTTTTGAGACAGCATATTTACAATACACACAACCTAATAAATAAGAAAGACAGGTATATTTTCTGTACCTTATGTCCAAGTATTTGCCCTGGGTGTTAGAAATTGGAGACTGCTGTTGTTCTACTTGAATATTTCAGAGCTGTGCAGAAAAGCTCTAACCACCTGCCAACATAAAACACATAACCATCTGAAATTAACTGGAAAATCAACAACCAGATGAACTTAGAACAATTCCAGACAGCAGAGCTGTGGAGAAACAACTGTTGATGCAATTACCACCAGTGCAGAGATACCAGAGACGGCTGACAGAGTTATAGACTACACTAGTGCATTCTGACAGTACACTGAAAATCTGGAAAGTACAAACAGATTAGGCACATGAGAGACAAACATCTTTAAGAAATACAAAGTAATGGCAAATGACTTTGTCAAATCCTCGTTAGTGAAACGTAACGAAACCATTAGCAGGATTTGAGCATCCCATGATGCTGGATCACTCACTATTACTCACAAAACTTAAAATGACCAACACACAACATGCCCAGAAGCAGGAAGCTTGAACTAAAAAGTCAAAATCATATAAATGCCAGTGGTGCCTTTATTTTGATAGATAAGTCACTTGCTTGAAGCATAGACAGGTGGGTTTTAGAGCATTGGGCAAGTTTGCAGAACCGTTTAAAACAGCCAGAAAAATGTGCAGTTGGTTTGTTACCATGTTCTAATGCACTGAGGGAGCATACATTCTTAATTTAGACATGAGTTTTCAACAAACAAGCCAGGTAAAGTTTAGATTTGCAGTCTTTGTCTCTCTTCGTAAGGCAGAGAGGATCCAGGTATACATACCTTGCTATACCAAGGGCTGATGTGTTTCCAAAGTTTCATATCTTGAAGATGATTACAGGCAGGCTGATTATACAAGTGGCTAATAAAACATGTTAATTCCTTTCTTATACCTACTCTTTCTAGCTCTCATTTGATCAGGGACACCCACCATATGTGCATTTTGTAGGTTTACAATTACTGAAGTTGGTGTACTGTTGGTGTCGCTGCTGTGCAGACAATGACCTCCCACTCACATAATATCTGGTCATCAGTGATCCTGGGGTGGTCCCTTTCCATCGGCAGATGGGTAGAAGGAGGCTGACGAATTTGTAGCAGACAGTCAGAAATTGGTACTCACTAACTACAGCTTAAAAAATGTTCAGGAGTGTATACATATTTAATACTCAGTACACATATGTAGTTTTTGAAAAAAAAAAAAGGTACAAAACAGTTGGTATCATTTAGGGAATGGAACATTATTGTGTCATATTACATGCTACATTTATTTTAAACTAAGTCACAAAAAGCCACAAATATGACGCTTTCTCTTAAAAGTGTTGGATCTCAAGTCATTTCTTGTTTTAATGTTGTTTACTGCTGTTGAATTTAAGCGGTCATTGAGGGATGAGGTCTATTGGGTACATAGATTCAAACATCAAGTCTGCATTAGTATACATTGCAGCATTATGTAATCAGTCATTTAAAATGTCTTCAGTATTTATTGCATGCAGCTTGGCTGAATGAGTTAATATGCTAATAGAAACAATTCATTTGGGAGCACTCGGAGAAGGTAACGGTCTGACTCATGTTGTTAATTAAGTTTTTCACTCCAGTGCCCAGACATTCTGTGGATGTCAGTACAAGAGTGTGCTTGGACCATGAAGATACAATCCAATATGCAAAGCAATTCTCCCACACAAGATAATCAATCCGGCAGCTAAATAAGTGCTATTTGATTTGTTTGTATGTTTGAGCATTAAAAAGGTCAGATGCTTCCTTCCCTCATCGTGTGTTAATTTCAGTATGTATCAAAAGCATGAATGGAGAAAATAGGATATATCTGATAAAATGTGATTTCATGGATCAGAGACAAAGGAGGAGAAATAATCCCTGAATCAAATATTCAGTTGTGTTTTTAGACCTCAAATATGTATACAAAATATCAAATGAAGACATCTATCAGAAGTTCAAAACAAAGAATGTGGCTGCAGTACTAAAAACTAAATCTTCGCTGCCACCTGGTGGCTGAAATATGAAACCGCCAGTGTGCAGACTGATAAAACAATATTTACTCAGATAAAGCTTTATTTTATTCAACTTTTAAACATATTTGTTTGTCATAAATAAAAAAAAGGCCAAAACATTATCTTCATAGATTTGTTAATACAGTAGTGCCCAAATGTATGAATTAACTTAGAAGAGCAATCATACATTACACAACTTATTGTTGCAGAGTCTGGTAGATGTGGTAATACTGGCATGAAATACAATGGAATTAACATCAAGTTCAGAAGATCACACTAGATGCCCCTAGAAATGACACACACACACACACACACACGCACACACACACAAACCCAGATTACAGCATTTGAGAATGGTTTAAAACTACCTGGCCAAAATACTTGCAGGTATAAAAATGCTATAAGCCTTTCTGTTACATACTTACTTCAAGGCCCTCACAGAATATACAACTCAGTCAGGAAGCTTTTGGGAACTATGCCAATCACACCTTTCATCTCCCCAACCCACCAGCCAAAGGTATCATACTCCTGAAAGACAGAACACACATACAAATATGAGCACATATACAGTACATCATTTCACCAGAGTGGAGCATCGAGTCTCATCTTTGCTTTAACAAGATGTTGTTCATCCAACCCATTGCAGTTAGAATATAGGGTGTCCTGTTCCACCAACTGTCTTCATTAGACTACATATTACCAGCTATTATTTTGGTGGTGGATCATTCTTACCACAGAAGTGATATTAAAATGGTCATGGCATGGTAGTACATGTTGCACTAATAGTATCATATTAGGCACAGCAGTGTTGTTCATTTATTACTTTGGGGATTCTGAGAAGACACCCCTTTGGAGAACCTGTAACTAATTGAATACATGTGGGTCAAAACTGACCCAGAACAAAACCAAACTAAAAACATCTATAGCAACAAAAAATGTTGGTCAAGATCAACTTCTAGGCTTAAAATATATTAAGGAGTGTCTCAACTGTGAAAACACTGTAAATATAATCTGGATTTAAATGTCAAAGCAGTCGGGATTTTGTTGTAAGGGTTAAACCCTCACTCAGCAGTCAGAGCTGTGACACAGCTGTGACCTGACAGGAGGACAGTTCTTAAACGTTGTCAGAAAGTAACCAGCTGTCAATTTTTACATTGCATTGATTTGTTCACCTCCCATTTCTTTCGTCTTCCCTCCTGTCATCCCTCCACCCCTTTTTTCAAAGGGCAACTCAAGGACATATGTATCTTTAACAGAAAAAAAAAATGACCATACTGCTACTTTCATTATGTCTTGTATGTCTGAAATCATTATACAGGAGAGGGCCTATACATCCTGTAAAGAGTAGGATGCGTTTTCAACTATGGTTAAAAAAAGTGAACAAATAACAGGGAGAAAAACAGAAAACAATTTAAGGAGGATGTAAGAAGAACGCTTATGGTCTGGCAGGATTCTTGCTTTTGCTATATAGGGTCACTATGAAGATGGATGCTTGGCACTGTATAATCTCATGGCATAGAAGCGCATAAAGATAAAGATACAAGTATCTCTCACAGGCACTGCATCACTTTTACGAAAAGCAGATTCCAGGCTGACATCACTGGCCGTGTGTTTCTGACAGAAGCTTTGTTGTCTGAGGTAAACTAGTGGAGCAGAAATGAGAGACATCAGAAGTTGTCTCTGGCAAAAAAAGAAAGAAGAGTAGTGGGGTATCAGAGGATGGATAAGGCGAGTGCCTGAGATATTATAAGGAAAGGAGGACCATGGGAAGGATGGCTTTGGCATGAATCAAATACTTCATCTTCCAGCAGACACTTGAAGGAAACTGGTCAGTGTAAGTCATTTTACAGAGGGCTAGTGGCCAGGCCAACATAGTCCATGCACAAATTACTGTAGTAAACAGCATTACTAAACACAGGTGTTAAAACTACTTTTAGGTATAAAGATGATATGTTTTTAACAAGAGTTTAGGAAAGAATCCTCAAACAGGGCTGAATGATTTTGCAAAAATCTCTTTCTTTTCTTGACTGGTATTGTAATCATTATTGCAGTTAGTTTTCACATATTACCATTTATTTTTCCACCAAAAAGACCAGGACATGTAATCTGCATTTTCCAGATTTGACGCTACAGAACTAAACTTGACTGTCAGTTTGCCAGGTCTTTGCTATTAAATTTAGTTATCACTATATTTCCCCAATTATGCTGCATAATGTGGGATGTAATTAAAATGAAAGCTCTTGTGATTTTAAAAATGTGCTCAGATTACAGTACTCACATATCTGTTTTAAGGCAAAACCTACTCCTTATTACAAGAGCTGGCAAAAAAAGTATTTTTTACTTACTTAAATAATTGATTTTTTTTTTCTAAAGGACTGTGTATTTGGAACAAATACTCATGCATTATTTTAGCAAATGCTTCTATGGCCTAAGGAGCATTAGGAAATGTGAAGATTAGTTTTTAAGGCTATTAAAGTTTTTGATGCAGTGTTTTCTCAATAAGGTTGGTTTAACTAGGCTAGCCTTAAATTGGAAAAGCTATTTTGGAAGAGTTAAAACAGGTCTGGCATCCAAACATCTTTATCCAGTGCACTCGATCCCACAGCAGCCGGTTCTTCATGGTGCAGAATGACTTTTATAGCCTCTTTTCTCTCTGAAACTTTAGGCTTTGATCTCCACACAGCAGATGAGATACCTGCCCTCCATCCATCCTATTCCACTGACTCACTGCATGAGAGAACCTTTCTCTCTACATAGTATGGATCAAGGAATGTGGTTTGCATCATCCCGGTGCAGGGGTTAAATATGATTTTTTGCAGCCCTCCACTTGACCCGTAGGGACTTAAGTGATTCTGGGTGCGCAGTAGGGACAGATGTAAAGATTTCAGTTCCAGCCAGGGAGGCTCTTAGTGCCTCTGCACACAGATCGACCTATAAAACACATGGCTCCTTAATGCTGTTGATGACAGCTCCCACAGACATGTGCTGTAATAGAGGGGCAGACGTGGGCCCACAGCACTGCACTGTATCTGTCTGCTGAGAATGGGAACAGACCACAGTTCTTCCATTAAGATCATAGAAATAGCAGTAAAGAGATAAGGATAAAGAACAGAAGAGCTTTGTAATCACATACATGCATTTAGGTACATTTATGATATAGATGGACCTGAAGGCCTTAATCAATGCTTCATCATTTGATTTTCTGGTCACCTCAGCGTAAGAGGTGAAGGGGAATCATCATAATGATTCAACTGAATCAGTGCCCTTTAGCATATGATTCAATGCATTATCATCTCAAAGCATTTGAAATGATTAACTTGGTTCAATTAAAAACTTTAGTTACATTGTGAATACACAAATGTAACTAGAGAAAGAGATTATAGATCAGTAAAAATAAACACTTAAAAATAATGGTTCTTAAATTAAATTTTGATTGGACATAAAATTCTAGGAAAAATTACTCGCAACCTTTTTTTTAAACTTTAAAGAGGTTCAATTCTAAGGAAATATTTCAGGCACATATATAAATAGCACACATTGCATTCAAAAATAGATAAGACTGTTACAAAAAAAAAAATAAATCACACCCCCTGTGTACAGTGTGCTGCAGGACCTCACACAGAGTGCCATGTAATAGAACAGCACAGTTGTCCAGGCTATGTGAACCAGTTCAGGAAGTAAATGTGGACTGTTAGAAGGGGAAGCTTCCTGTTGCTGTCCTTTGAAACAGCCACACCTCATTGACAAGGGCATTAGCCAGTGCCTCAGGGCCGCCGTAGCGATCAAGGCTCTGCGGGTGTGCGGGTGTGCGAGTGGCGCACTAACAGATTACCAGGCGTGTGTGACAAGAAAGACAGCAACCGGAAAAGAGAACAGACCTCACACTCCACCAAAACACCTCTACAAGACTAAATATATGCTGTTAAGCATGTGTGTACAAATACACGTTTATATACACACACACAAACACACACAGACGCATGCGCACACACATACAGTTCAATAAAGATCAATTCTTTTCATTTCCATCAGTATGATTTAACTTTGGATTGCTGGACCATGGCTTATGGCCAGTACATGCATTGTATTCATTATTTCTTTATGCAAATAGAATATGTATAGGCCTGGCCAGGACCAGGTTCAGGTTCGGGTAGCGCTTAAACATTACAGGCTAATGCTTGTTTAAGGTATGGATAAGTACTAATAAGCTAATGCACAAGTTGTAATGCTTGGGTCTTTCCTTACCAATAAAAAATATAATACATTTCCATTTTTATAAGTCAGTTTAAACTATGTTTATGTGATTAGACTAGTGGGAGTTGTTTTATTCTTATTGTTATATTAGTTTTACAGATGTATTTTATTCATATGCATATTCATTTAATTTTATTCTATAGATTACTTATAGTACTTACAGAGCTATAGTTAACATACAGGGCCCTACTGTAAATTGGGACTGAGTTATCATGAATGAATACTGTTTAGTATGTATTTATTCTTTAGCATTTCTTCTCTAGTCTTTAATACTATATAAGAAAGTCTTTGTCATTTACAGCAGGTATGATTCATAACGTTTGGTATTTCTCTAATGGATCACCTAATACAGTATAAGTCTTAACAGAAAGTGACTTATTGTAGTGCACCACTTGTCATCAAACTCACTTTAACACATGGTTTTGCTTCGAAAAGAGGTAGGTGTGTGTGTGTGTGTGTGTGTGTGTGTGTGTGTGTGTGTGTGTGTGTGTGTGTGTGTGTGTAGGCATGGCATGTCTGTCGGTGTGATTTAGGGCCCTGACACCTCCCCCTGGTCTGATGGTCAATACCCTTTCAGAGTGGCTGTGGGTCTGACTGGGTAATGGTGAGGAAAGGGGGGTCCTGCAGCTGCTGCATGGCCAAGGAGAAGGAGCCTGGTCACTAATAGCCCCACTAGTCTGCTCTCCAGACTGCACTCAATTATCTGTAAGCCACAGCTGGACACTAAACCCAGACCAGCTTTATGGTCATCTTGGCCAGAGCAGGGGGAAGGGGCTTCAGCACCAAACTATACCTCACACAAATAGTCTACACACCAACAGAAAAATAGTCACAGCAAACCACAGCATAAGTTGACTATAATTTTTTTCAAAAGTGATAATTAGATGCTTACACTACAAAAATAGATGTTATACTAATACTGTATAATATTTT
>JBBPDH010000007.1:7478461-7498456 GCA_037974565.1 Clupeocharax schoutedeni
ATCCGGGTGATTCACCCAGATGAGTCGTGAATCGCTCGGCTCTACAACCAAAACAGGTCCTGGCAGATAACCACACATGTCGTAGCAGATGCAGTGTTTAAGAACCGATTTACAGAACCTAAATAAAAAGAAAACGAGTGGGTACCCGGTACCGGGTATTTTCGCATCGGTTCTAACTTGGAACCTTATTTCGCTTCCCATCCCTACTGGTAAGGGCAAAAATCAACACTTAACAAAAAGTGTTATTAAAAAGTGATATTAAAGGAACTGCTACGAGGAAGAAGAGGGTAGACTTAATAGTTGTCGAAGGAAGGATGACTGTCAAGATCCAGTGTCTGGCTTTTGGTCTCAAGAGATCAAAGGTACATTTTAGGGGCTCATGGGGTGGGTGTGTGTGTGTGTGTGTGTGTGTGCGCTGTTTTGATGAACAGTTTTACAACAAGCTGTCGGGAGGGCTTCTGGTTCTTTGCAGCTGTGCTGCAAAGAAGGCAGTGTTCTTTATTAAGAGCCATGGGATTAACTTTCTGTGAAACACAGTGAAAGATCCAGCCTTTTAGACTTAAGCTAAATGGCTTCAAAGAAAACTGATCCTGAACAATTTACATTCAAGGGAAAAAATTATGATCACTGAATGAGCTTCCTGTAGATCTTTATAGCCTAAATTGGGTTGTGAAATGAGCAAAGAAGATGGAGACTAATTGCACTAATCAAAAAAGTCTGAAAAAACAAATATCAGTGGTTTGCCTTCTTGCAATGATGTTGTGATGACTTTGCAACAGCTATTTTATGTCTTATTTGACGCATTGAAGTACCTTGATTGGAGCTGTCCTTGAAGCCTGTTTTCCAGGCTTTAGTTTCTTGGCATATAGTATTCAGCAGTGGCCTGGAGGGAGATATGTTCCTCTGTTCTTCTGCAGTGAACACAAACCACCTGATACAGGAGTTAACCCTGGGGAGGAAGAACCCACAAACCATAAATCCTTCACATGGCTGCAGCTCTGCTGACAGACAAGTGGGTGGCTTGCCAAAAACACTAGACAATGGCAAGATGGATACCTGATCCATGAGTCACTTGCCTAAAGTTATGTTGTGGTTGTGGACTTCCAGTAGGATGCTGTTGCCACCTGGTGTTCAGGGGAGGAGTTGAAACTGGCTGTTCTTCAATCACTAATGAATGGTTCAGTTTTAGTCGCACCACATTTGATTATACCCCATCTAAAGATTGTTACCCGAGTGGATTTTTTAAAAAAAAAAAGTGATCACTCAGAGGCTGTATCTGTGTAAACTTCTCAGAAAATAGTTTGCATGGCTAGCTGATTAACACACTTAAGCTAATGTAATGGATGGCGAGTACATTCCGAATGAATAATGCCCCCACCTACCATTTTCCTGCAAGTGACCACTTGGGTAGCTCGAGTAGTGTGTAGATGTTGGTGAGGTAAAAAAAAATACTCCTACAACAAAGTATGGGGTTGTATATTTAACCTATTGCACCAAAGCACATTCTGTGCAATGAAAAAACTACTCTCTTAAAAAACTTGCATGTGAAGTAGGACCCTTCATTTGCTGTCTCCCCTCTCACCCTAAGCAAATAAGCAATTAGTTTATGTTTGAGCTTGCAAAATGCAGCCTGTAGCTCTATGAAAGGGGAGTGCTTGCAGAAGACCTAATTTGAAAAGCTGAGAACGCCATGTTCAGAGTGTTGGGACATGCCATAAGAGTGGAGAATGATAACAGTGCTTTATAATTATGTTGTCAGATAGGCAGTGGTGATCAGCAGAGGGCCTTGATATATGTTCTTTCCAATCTTCAGGTAGACGGCTCAGGTCTATGGGTGCATGTGACTGAGAGTTAGGAACTTTCCCTTAGATCTGTTGTTATTCCCAGGCAGTTTTGGGCAAGTTACACTAAACATACTTACACTACTACTTTTTACTGATTACTCCTTTTAAAAGTAATCAAATTACTAATGTGATTAATTTATTTAAAAAGTCATTAGTTACATTACTAGTTAGATTACTAGTTACTTCTCCATCTTCTAAAGAAACTCTTAAGTCAGCTCAAACACAATCTTGCATTTAGGTCTCCCGTAGATGACCCCATGTGTGCAGCTTTCAGACAGACAAGTCACTGTGCATTATTATTTCTGTTTTAACAATATAGATGTTTATTTATTTATTTATTTATCTATCAGTACAAGGTCCTTCTATTTGAACCTCCTACAGTCTTCTCTTTCTATTTGTCATACCACTGAACAATCACAGACATAAGGTTGAGAATAGATCTTACCACTTAAGCAACTCACCATGTTATACTGAAAGTGAAAAAAATGAGGTGCCTGTAAATGAAAATTTTATTCAGACAGTATTAACACAAAATGTAAATAAACCATGTCTAAACGATATTGTCTGAATGTTTCATTTCAGGTATAGTGCTCAGAAAAGAACAAAATTACTAAACAAAACTAAAGAACTAAAATTAAACAAAACCTGTGGTTTTCCCCATCTAAATCTAACCGATTTCATCTTTGAACTAAAATGTTTAAACAAACTGCCTTCTGTAGAGACACCTGAACTCGTAGCACCAGTTATGCTAGCCTGTGATCAGTAGTGATTTGTCCTGCACTCTAAGAGCCGATGCTTTGTGGTGAATCAGAAGAGCTACAACCCCCTTCTTTGAGAACTTTTTGATTGGCAGCATGGCAGACTTCTGGCCAATCACATGTGAGGATATAGGATCATAAGAAGGGAGACTGTAATCATCAAACGTAAAACTGGAGCTGCGTTCAGTCTCGCAAGAGTGAATGTCACTCGCGTGCCAGTTCATAATTTGTGAACTGATTCATTATGTTCAGTGTTCACATAAAATAGGAACATGTTTGTGCACATTATGTAATTATGTAATGCATAATGTTCCTCAAGCTGGCACAGAATGCACAAATATTTTTTCACATTTTTTTCACATATAATTGTAGAAGCTCTGCAACTATCAATGCCATTTCTTCAGGAGATCCTGAGTTCAGACCCTTGTGATGCCAGAGCCATTCATCTCTGTGTGGATAGGATGGCCCTCACTGCCAATCAAGTGCAATACTTGACAGCACAGGCATCAGTATTAGCCTCTAAACCTTTTGCACTCTTCAGTGATTTCATGTTTAAAGTTATCCAGTGACTTGCTTTATTTGACTTTATTGAGCACATACAAGCGGATACACCATCCTAGTGTTGTTGTTGTGTGATTAGTACAGCAGCAAACAAGTAATTCCATATAGGCATGCGCATTGTAACCACATACATTTTTTTTAGTATCCATAAAAGTTGCTGAACACATTTTCTGTTAGTGATGCAAAATTACATTTGATTGCTCTGCCCATGTTGCTAATTTTTCTGTCCTACTCAAAGATTTGCAGGACACTTTTTAATTCTTTACATGGAACATCACTGTTTACAAGTAGATGGCTATAAATAATAATTACTAATTGTAATAACCCTTCATCACTGCTGTAAGCCATGGAAATGTAAGATATTGAAAAAAATGATAATGAGCTTTCTTTCAGTTGTCTAGCTCAACAAAAGGGAGGCATTGTCTCTTCTCAGGGAGGGGTCTGGAGAGGTTGAACGTGGCCTGGAGTGATTTTATTTTTAATTTGAACTAATGTTATCTAGAGCAAGTTATCCAGTTGCAACCGCATTATCTCTACCACCACACCCTTTGCAAACATGTTCATGGAAATAGTAAAGCATAATGTCATTCTTAACTACAATTGCATTTTGCACCACTCTCAAAACTCTAACTTTTCACTTGTAGTCATTAGGGACATTCAATTCAATTTTATTTATATAGCGCTTTTAACAATGGTCATTGTCACAAAGCAGCTTTACAAAATGAAATAAATGTGAAATAAATGTGTGTGAATGAAATGTCTCTGATGAGCAAGCCAAGAGTGACGGCGACAATGGCAAGGAAAAACTCCCTAAGATGGCATCAGGGTGTTTTTTTTTGGGGTAAACCACATATGCAGGTAATAGCGTGAATAACTTTTCTTATCACTTTTTAGCAAAATATATTTAAATTTTTACATTTTTTTCTTTTTTTTTATTCAAGGAAATGATGTATAATAATTTAACGTAAAAACAATGCAGGAAATTATTCTAGTTACTCTGTTTAATGTTTCATTGTATAAAATCTGTGTATCCAGTGCGATTTTAGAAAACCATATATTTAAAAAAAAAAATTATTTGCATAAAATGACATATTCTGCATAAGTAACTTGTCTAATGCTCCAATCTGATCCAAAGCATGTGCTTGGTGTTGCATACTCTTCACAAATGCCTGTTGATCAGACGTTTTAGTTCTCTCTGCAAGGCCTAAATGAGAAGCACAGGGGTCTTGTTCCGCCTCTCTCTCTCCATACAAGCCTAATGAGTGAGCTGTGTCCAGTGTGCAGTAATGACACTGCCTTTAATGACTTCCTGCTTTTTATTAGCTCCAGCACCTCAGGCTACTTGCCTGCACCGAGTCAGGGGATTACAGTAACAGTTGTGTTCTTTTGGAAGACTGCACAGTGAGAGTAACATTTAAATATGACTGTTCAGCGTTGACTGTATGTTTTTTGTTGCTGTACTCAGATTTGTTACCTCGCCACAGTTGCTTTTGGTTTTATTTGTAGACCGTGATGGGAGAGAGCCTTGTTTAGCATGTGTGTGTGCTTGCGTGCATGCGCACATGTTTGGAAAGGCAGCCACTCCAATGTGAGCCTGATTTTGTTTGACAGTTTTATGGTAGAGGGCTGAAGTTATGGATGTATTTTCTGTACACCCCCTCATCAGCCATCAGTTAACAACACATAAAATTCATATAATTACATTTTGGTTTCCATTTTGAAGTATGTGTAAAATTTTCACCTATTTTCCTCTTCCTGTCAAGGCTGAGTTGTAGCCATGCTTCCTCAACTGAACATATTCTCTAGGGTTTGGCGCAGCACACATGGCAGCCAGGACGAGCTATGTTTCAATCATCCTACTGTAACTCTCCAAGAGTTCATGCATGTGCACACATTTTGGAGGGTTTCCCCTTGGCTTTGGTGCTGAAAAGCTTAACAGCGATATAAACAAGCAAGTCAGGCAGTGGGTTAGACCATGACCACCTGAACACTCCATTTATTGTCTTTGAATTAGCTTGCATGTGTGTGTGGCAGGGTACATAAACACTTAAACCACTTTATAGAATTAGGCTGTCAAATCCTGCTCCTTTATTGACTGAGTAGCGGGGAGGAAGGGTTGATAAAACTGTTATAACGTATTCCTCTGAAGTACAGATGTACTTAACTGATGGTACCCAATGTCATACCCAAACTACAAGTTAGGATTAAAACCTTTATAAGCACATTTCAGTTTGTTTTACTGTGTGCTTGTTCAATGCACTTAGTATATAAATCTTTCATAGGTTGGCTGGAGCACGGCTCGTGACTACTACACCTTCCTTTGGTCTCCTCTTCCAGACAACTATTCAGAGGGCACTGCAGTCAACAGATCAGTGGTCTTTCAAGGTAATTTGACATTCTTTAGAATATTTTTCTGTAGCTTCTTATGGAGGGGAATTCAGCACTGCGGTTGGAGCTCCTTTAGAAACATGTTAAGAGGTTTTTAAAATCCAAATGACTGATGCAGTAAAATATGAAACATGGGGGCCCCCTATTAAAATGCCTGAGTGTTGATGGGCAAGTTTTACTGCAGTGGTTTAGGTCATGTACTGGAATGAGGGAGGTTCATTGATGCACAGCTATGCTTGGAAAGTAGCATATTTGGTTGTATGAGTTTGCTTTTCCCATTCAAACTATAAAACACTTTGTTGAATGGATGCTACTAAAATGTTTTCTATAATTATTAGTGCTGGGCCGTTAACGCGTGAGATTCTTATCGCACGGTATAAAAAATATCGCCGTTAACAACGCCATGCCACGCTTTCAGGAGAAAGATTATCTTTTACTTATATATAACCTATAGTGTTTTTTAATATATATTTTTGCAGGTTACTACGTGCCCAATGATGATGGAGAGTTCTACCAGTTTTGCTATGTTACCCATAAAGGAGAGATCCGTGGAGCCAGTACCCCTTTTCAGTTCCGTGCTAATAGCCCTACTGAAGAAGAGCTGCTGACCGTGGAGGATGAAGGTGGATCAGACATCCTGGTTGTCACCACCAAGGCCAGCTACCTGGAGGTGAATGGTTATTTTGGATATCTTGAATACATGGCCATATTATCAAAAAGCAAACAGTAACTGGCATCTGGTTAGCAGTTCTGTAAGTGTCTCAGGCAGCATAATTTGACTGCAGGTGAAGTGTTCCTAATGTGTTCCTTTAATCCATGTTACATCCACGTAGATTAAATTGTTAGTTTCCAGTTTGATGCTTAAAATTAGTCATATGCAAAAGTATCCTGTTTGTGATAATGTTTCTTTGTTGTGTTTCTCAGCAAAAGATGGAGGAGGTGCGTCTAGAGAAGGAGGAACTTCTGAAGAGTATGGAACACCTACAGCAGGAGAGGGATGAGCTGCTGAAGGAGCGGGATAGACTGCAAAAAGAGTATGAGCAGGAGCGAGAGAATGGTACCCAGCTCAGAAGAGAAGTGCAAGTAATAAATCAATTCCCTCATGCTTTCCATCCACAAAGATGCAAAATAAAACAGAACTCAAATGACTAATCTTTACATTCTGGTTGTTGAATATCACTGCACAAGTTTCTTCATGTTCTACTTAGAATTATGGACATGGTATTTAAACACTTTGCGGAGGGGCTTGAAACAACTTTGCATTATATTATGTTTTGTCACATCAGATTAAAAAGTGATTGGCTTGTGCATTTACACCAATTATTGTTCATGTTTCCTCTTGTAGAATTTATGTCCAAGTGTTTAGTGCAAATCTAGTGCAGTCTGTCAGCACCCCCTAGTGTGAAGCTTTACAGAATCTTCATAGTCTCCTCCACATCATAAAAAGCATAATTCATGAGCGACATGAATGCCATTAGTATCACTGCAGTTGGGTGGCTTTCTGAGTGGAAGAGTTTTTAGAAGGATCTGCGTATGAGCACCGGGGGAAAATTGAGTTAAGATGAGTGTGCCCACCAGTTTGCGGCTGTTAATTTTATGACTTCACTTTTATATGTTGTTTTATGTGCTGCTAGAATAATTCAAAACTATTTTGGTCATAAAGCATACTGTTGAAGGGGAATTCAGGAATAGTAACGTTTTGGTAGATCTGCCTGCCACATCCCATAGGTCGTTCCCCAGGGTTGTATTGATTTAAGCCACATTGTGTTTTCACATTTCAGTTCAACATTGTGTACTTGTATGGACCTGGAGACTGTTCATTGAAATTAAAATTTATATATTGAGCTCTGTAAACCTCAGTTAAAATGCTGGTTTGTTTCTTGATTCTCCTGATTCTTGGTCATTTTTTAAAAATTGTTTTTCTGAATGGTGTGCTTTAGGTTTTTGTGTCGCTGTGTGTTTTAGGAGTTGCAGCTCTCCTCACAGAGTCTGCAGGAGGAACGAGAAGAAGTGAAGAGGACGATGGAGGAGAATGCAGCACGTGTGCTGCAGCTGGAAGAGGACCTGATTGGGGTCACTCAGAAAGGCCTGCAGAAGGAGACTGAGCTGGATTGGTATGTTAACAAAAACCTAAAAATGAGCAGAACAGAACAGAAACTAAATGATCCTTCAGTTACTGTCTATGGTAATACCGTACTTATAGTCATTTTCAGCTTCAATACTACAACTTGTCCTTACTGTTTTTATGTCAACTTAAATGACAATTACTGTTGAGTTTTATTTGCTGGTATAAGTATGCATAGTAAATTTGTAAATGTTACGGGCAGCCTCAAAGATCGGGTGAAGAAGCTTACTATAGAAAAAGAGGCACTGGAGTGTCAGCTGAAGAATGAGAAGGATGAGAAAGAACTCTATAAGGTAAAACCACTTTCCTATATTTTAATATTTAAAGATAAATTAGTGGGGGGGGTAACCTAGTGTTACTGTTTCTCTCATGCTGCCTAACTTAAATTATAAAAGCAACAAGTTTCCCAGCAAAGTGAAAATGCAGCCTTGTGATAATTGAGTATTTTTGCTCAATCAGATTCACTTGAAGAACCGGGAGCTGGAGAACACTAAGCTGAGTGCTGAGCTCCAAATGTTGAGATCTGTGGATGTGAATAAAGAGAACACCATTGCCCAACTAAAGGAGGAGCTGAGTCGGGCCAAAGCTTGCTTGGCAGAGAAAGAAAAACAGCACCGTCAACTACTGGCCAACAGCTCCCCCTCGGTAATATACGTTGAGAGTTAACATGTTGTACAGTGTGTGTAGAACTACACCAAGCAGTCACAACATTAAAACAGGTGATGTGACAATGTTTACTTTCCAGCGGTACCTGGGATGTATTCATTCAATTTTATATGGTGCTTTTAACAACCAGGTTGTCACAAAGCAGCTTTATATAGTCCAGGTCTGAGCCCCTAGTGAGTAAGCCAAAGGCAACAGAGGTGAGGAAAAACTCTCAGCAGGAGGAAGAATTCTCGGGAGGAACCAAGGCTCAAAAAGGGAAGCCGTCCTCCTCAAGTCGACTCAGAGAAAGGAATTAGAACAGTGAATAAATAACAAGAGAGGGCCTCAGTGAACAAGGTTATAGGCAGATAGGCATTCTATGGCTAACAGAGTTGGTTTGACTAAGTGTCCAGAGAGGTAAATACAGTTGGAACTGAAGGTCCGTAGTCCATAAACATCAGGATCAGGAGGAATAATCTCTGCCTGAGCTTTAGGCAGCGGTTGCCCCAGCTTGGAGAAGGGCCCAAATGTAGTCAGCACCAGTCAAGGGCAGTTTCCCACGGTGATCAGTCCGGCAAATGTGCAGCAGATTTATTTATTTATATTTGTGAGGAGTACAAGTTAAGACTCTGGCATCTCCGTCCAAGCAGCCTAGCTAGAAAGGGCAGAACCGAGAGGTATAACGGGTATGAGAGCGCCCTGAAAAACCGTAATAAACGTGAGTGAACGTGAGGAGTGGTGGGGCGACAACACCAGTTCTACCCACTGCCTCCCAGCTCTACACCTTCCATCTAACAGGAAAAATTAAATACAAAAAACCTGACTAAACAAGTATGTTTTCAGCCTGGACTTACATTGAGACTGTGGCTACTATTGTCGAATTTCCTGGAGGACTCTAGCTGCCTAGCTGCGAGGACTCTAGCTGTCGCATTCTGGACAAGTTGAAGCTTGTTTAGGTTTTTGTTGGAGCAACCTGACAAGAGGCTGTTACAATAATTGAATCTGGAAGTAATAAAGGCGTGAACCAGTTTTTCACTAGAAGTGAAAAGTTGATGGAACCAGGCGAGCATAAGGATCATAATTTTAAAAAGGGCCAAATTGTTATATGATGGCTAGATGACTGGGTCAGAGCATCTTCAAAACTTGTGGGATGTTTCCAATAATGGTCCGGTGGGGGGGGCGTTGACTGGTGGATGGGCAGCAGGTTAATGGGTGCTCTGATGCACATGGGGAGCGAAGTTTGGTCCGATCCCGCAGAAGAAATACTGTAGCACAAATTGCTTAAGTTTTTGCTGGCTGTGATAAAAAGATGTCAGAACAGACACTTCATCACAGCTACCTGTGAATGGGGCAGCGCAGCTGCAGACCAGTCACAGTGCCCATGTGGATAGTCAGGTGTTTTACCAGGAAAGAGATGGCATCAGATATTCTATGGAAAGAAGGCAAGCTAGTGGAAGCAGTGTGATGCTCTGAGCAAGATTCTGGTAGAGAACCTTGAGTCCTGGCATTCATGTAGATGGTACACTCCACCTACATTTGTTGCAGACCAAGTACACCCGTTCATGGTACTACTTCAATAGGATTATGTACCCTACTTCACCACAAGTTGTTAAAATTATTCAGGGATGTTTAAGAAATGTAGAGTTGATGGTGTTGACTTGGCTTCCAAATTCCCAAGATTCTGATCCAGTTGAGTGTCAGCACTGCAGCAAGTTCAGCGGTTTTGTGAAGCCGGTGCCTCGACATGTCAGAGTTGATTTTGTGGCACAAGGATGACCTATACAATTATTTTTGCTCACTAAGATAATGTGAATATTTGAAAGTGCATTGAATGTGTTTTTTACACTTTTAGGGAGAGAGCAAGGCTCTGCGTGAGCAACTGAGACAGAAGGAGGAGCAATTGCAGGCCACTCAGCAACAGGCTGCCATGTTGTCCACGGAGTTGCGTGAATCGTCCAGCGCACGGGACCGGAGCATGGCCGAGCTATACCGGGCACGGCTTGAGGCTGATTCTCTTAGGCAAGGCCAGGCTGAAGTACGGGCTGAGTGCAACCTCTTGGAAAAACAGCTGGAGGAGATGAGGAACTCTGCCAAGCAGGAGACTGTAAGTATTTCAAAGCACCTATTTTAATAATTATGAACACCATGTATCAGATACCAATATCAGCTTTTGGGACCCTTACTAAACAAGGTGATGCACTGTTAATAGTACCACAGTCACATTCTGTCACATTCTCATTCTACATCTTAACAACCAGCTGAGGTGACAGGTTTAATTTGTAATAATGTCATGAAAAAAATATGTTTAGCAGTGTAAGGAGTCTGAAGGTTTGGCCATGGCTGACCTGCAGAGGGAGGTGGAAGACCTGAAGCTCAGACTGCAAATGGCTGCAGAACATTATAAGGAAAAATACAAGGAGTGCCAAAAACTGCAGAAACAGGTGGTAAAGCTCTCAGAGCAGCAAGGGGTAAGGCAACATACCTTTAATTTCTCCCATCCACAACTTGTATATAATAAGGACTTCAGAAATATTTTAGTTAGTTATAGTTAAGTAAACCGTGCGGTAAATATCCAGAGCATTTAATCATACTCCAGTGCCATCAAAAGATGCTCAAAATAAGGTGTAGAACACCTCAGGTTACACTTACAGTGGATAGCTAAGTGTTAATTGAAAATCCTTTGTTTTTCAGGTTAAAAGAAGCCCTGGGTCAGAGGCAGCAGCTGCTCCTCTCTGTGCCAGCCCAGAGGCATCTGTGCCAGGTAAGCAATATTTGAACATAGCTGAACACCCTCTAACTGTGTGTCAGTGGAAGTGAGAGAACTCATTTTAAAAACTGTATTATTTCTAGGTTTTTTACTGGTAGTGACTAGACATCTGCAACAGTTTTTTTTGTCTTTGTGATTGGCAGGAAGCCCAGGCTCATCAGACAACGTGCTGGATGCTATTATCCAGGGCAAGCTGAAGAGCGTTAGCAAGGACATGGCCGACAAGAGTGAAAAGTACAGGAAATGCAAACAGATGCTGAGTGTAAGCCATGTTTGTTTGTATTTTCAGTATTAATTGTCTTGTCTAATTTTGTTATAGTTTAGGTAACATTTTGTTAATTCAATTGTATTTTAGATCAGAAGTAGTAGCCATGTAACCACTTGGTAACATCCAGGTGAAGAAAAATTGTCTGAACTCATTTAACTTCCAGCTAAATATTTTATTCCTGTGTTTATGCTGAAAGAAGTAAATTGATTATTAATAGCATACTGATTTATTTTTCTATTTGACAGTCTGATTAAATTCAGACTTCACATTTTTGTGGTATGCTGGTGCATTTCTTGATTGAAAGAAAAGTCATGTTCTTATAATTTATTAATGTTGAGTGAAAATAGATTATGGTAATTTGCAACTCAATTAAACCTATGTTTAACTGAAAAGACATCATGTGTTGAATCTGAAACATTGTTTTGTTAAACGAAAAAATTGTGCTTATGTTGCCAGCAGCATGTTGCATAAAAGGTGGGACATGGGCAATAAGACTGGAAGAGCTGTCATGCTAAAAAAATAAACACCTTTAGGAACATCTCATCCCCACCACCAACGGCTTTTTCAGTGAAGGCCTTGCTTATTTCAGTGTGACTGTGCCAAACCGCATTGTGCATGTATTACATCAGCATGGCTCTGTAGTTGACGAGTCTGGATGGTAAAGTGTCTTGCTTAGAGTTTAGACATTTCACTAAAACATTTGGTGAATCATACAATGAGAAGACAAGAGATGTGAACCACCCCAAAGAAGCAACAGCAACTGGTCTCCTCAGTTCCCAAATGTTTACAGAGTATTGTTAAAAAAGAGGTGATTCAACAGTGGTAAACATGCCTTGGACCTGTTTTTTTTAAGTAACAATACTTTTTCTCAGTTTCAACATTCAATAAGCTGGCTTGGTGTTACATTCAACTAAAAAACACCATTGCTTTATTGTATGTAATGCGGCCTCAGTAGCATGCCACTACTCTCAGCACCACAGTCAGTAGTGCTGTGTTAAGCTTCCATACTCATTTCTAGGAGGAGAAGGAACGTAATAGTATGCTGATGGATGAGCTGGCAAAACTAGAACTGAGATGGAAGGAGCAGGTGAAGATAAACGAGACCTTGAAATTGCAGCTGGCTGCTGAAGAGGATCGTTATAAGGTTAGTGACCGTACTGTTCGCATGTCTCATTTTTTTTATACTCAGTTGCCAGCTTTTCTTGTCTTCTTGTAATTCATTATTCAACATGGGCTCTTCTGAAAAGTTTTTCTTAAAAATGTTCTTAAATATTTATATAGGTTGACCAGTTCTGCAAAGTCATTTGTGTCTTTTTCAATATAAACTTATCTAGTTTTTCATTATGTAATATTTACATGCACCAGGCGGCTTCATGGTGATATGCAACTGCATAGCATAACAAAAATTCAAGGGCCCATTGCCTACTTTAGTACACTTGTGTGACTTGGTGAGAATATATTATTTCTTTGGAATGCAGGCAAACGTGCTTCAGTACTTCTGGGAACACTTTCATTTACTGTGTGTTTGTTCAAAACACAGAGCATGTTACCAGAGCACCTGAATCATGGAAATATATTTTTAAGTTATTTTGCACAAAGTGACTGCCCTTCGTGCTGACCAAGAGATAAACCCTCCTCTGTGTTGGTTTGTTAATAAAATGCTGGAGCAGGTTAGCCTTGACCTCTGGCCTCCACTCTGCTTCTCTCTTCGCTCTTTATAGCTGCTTTGATTCAGAGGTCTTTGAATGACATCGCTGCATTAGAACTGCAGAGGCAGTGCAGGTTTATGAGCATGCTGAATGGGAGATAGTCCTTTACTGCTGTTTACATGGGAGAAGGAGACAACTGAATAAGGACAGATAAATAGTCAAGGCAGTGCAAACAACTGTACCTACTAGTCTCATGTAAATGACTGATCAGTCTCAAGACAGAAAAATGCACAAATCCATTGGTGATTTAAAAAAGAGTATCATTTGGATTTTTTTTTCTAAAGTGTACTCCCATTCTTGTCTTCCCACAGAGCCAGGTAGCAGCCAAGGGCCGGGAGCTCAAGGAACTGAAGGACAGTCTTGCTGTCTTATCCAAAGAAAAGCAGAAGTTGGAAGGGGTGCGGGCTTTATTTTTCTCCTTTATAGAGTTGTGCAAGTCTAAAAATGCCCATAGAACGCTTTGCTTTGCCCACCGTCCCCCTTTCCAGGGCCTGGTTTGGTTTTAACGTATCTCTCTAATTGGGGCAACAGAGCCAGAAAGGCCTTATTTTCCATTCAATTACTCTGGACCACAGAGAAGGATGCACAGCGGCCTGGAAAAAAAATTGCTGAGAGGTAGCTAGAACGCAGACTCTGACGCTTCAACAAGCAAAATGACCCAATTTGAGGTTGCGACTGTAAATGAAATTGGCGCCTGCTGAAAACTTCAATAAAAGACAGAACTTTGCATCCCTTTGAACAGACCAAGGAGTTTTTAATTAAGAGGCTAATTAAACTGTTTGTGTGTGAGGGTGGCTAGTACATCCACGTTGCTCTAGCTAAAATACTGTGGTGGGTGATGTATTGTCTGGCGCTAAAGATGGAGAGAAGAGGGAAAATGAAGGGATGAAGGGAACCTGAACAGCTGTCAATAAAGAGTTCTCAGCCTTATCTTTAGCTTTTCTTCATCTGGCTGTAGTGAGTATTGTTTAACTGAATGAACATTTGACTGGATATTTTGGTATTCTCTTCAGACTTGGGGTTACCTTTGAGACTTCTCTGGCGGATGTGTAACTAATGTTTTTGGAATTAGGAATTGCAGAGAAGTGCTAGCCGGGAGGAAAAGGAGGATGAAGATAGTTTGGATGTGCAGCCAGTTTTTCTGCAGTACCCCCTTCCCTATCAGCAAGATGCCCCATCTCCTCTCCTGGTGGCTCAGCGCCCTACTGATCTGATGTTTGGGAACCCTTACTCATCTGAAACTAGGGGTCAGTGTTCTGTTCACAAATTTTATTAAGTGGTGAATCTCCTCATTTTAAAAACTAGAAATGCCAGATAAGATCAAGTACACCAGATGCCGCACATCACTTTCTGATAATTATGTACGTTCAGACAGCGCAGATGGAGAGTTTTCTGATGAGCAGATGCCCAGACTGCCCCCTACAGGTCCTCCATCCTGGGACAGTAATGTGGTATGCAGTCAGCCCGCACGCAACCTTAGCCGCCCCGATGGCCTGGAGGAGCCAGAGGAACAGCCCAGCACTGTAAGTTAATCCCCATTGAGATGTGTCCCAAGCAAGAACGTACAATACCCTCCTGTTTTATTAACATGTCCAACTTTTGTGTAATACTCTACATTTAGTAAGACAACTAGTAGGATTGTAAGAGTTCTTTAGTAAGAACTAGTGTGCTTTTTGTAACACAGGTGAACGGCAGATCATTAATTTTTCTGTAACTGCAACATGCTAAATCCAACATGACATATTTAAAATATTTTACATTTATTAACAGACTTCTACAGCATGGTACAATGTTAGGTGAATGTTATGTTACTAGTCCTGCCCAAGTATTCCTATTGGTATTCTTATTAGCTGGATCCCAAGTGTGGGGGTTACTCATTGTGCCTAATGTCAGTAAGCTGAATTAGATTAAATAGCCCAGCACTAGTGACTTCAAGTTATACGGTTATCGATGCATGCATGAGCTAAAATATGGGGTGCAATTATAAATCTTACTTATAATTATATTATTGGCAGATAATAATTAGTTCCTTATTTATTGGTCCAGGAAATCAGCCACCAAAGCACTCCAAATAATAAAGGAATATGTTGTTGTATGTATGTTGAGCTATAACATTTCACTGTAATAACAACATTATACATTCTACTTCTCCAGTCAAAGTAAAGTTAAATATACCAACAGGAAAGTTGTTAGAATCCTGAAACCTAGAATCTGATACTGTAAATTTAGGGATGTGTGTGGTGAATGTGTTCGTGGGCTATGACAGGGCTGTACTGTTCATGAAATTTCCTCATACTCTTCCTACAGCAAGCCAATGACCAGCCCACAGTCAGCGACACACCCACTCACTTCCTCAATGACGGACAAATGCCATTCTGCTTCGACTCAAGGTACAACACACACCCATTCGCTCAGCAAATCTCTTGCGTTACTGTAAGAGTGCTGTTATCTGTCATTTTTCTGAGCTCTGCAGGAGATTTGCTGGTAATCGCACAGGCCACCCACATCGCCTAACAGATGCTGTTTTACAGCTTCACTCACCTCATGCTTGAAATGCAAATCACACACAAACACCTTTTACACTTGTTTTTTCCTATTGTTTTTATCCAGTTCCCTTTTTATGTCCTCATGTTGTCTTCCAGTGCGTGTTTTTCTCACAAATTGACTTTTTATTGTTTTGTTACTACAGTCAGGAACTGCAGAAACGCTGTCCGCTGTGCGAGGTAATCTTCCCACCGCATTATGACCAGTCAAAGTTCGAAGAGCATGTGGAGAGCCACTGGAAGGTGTGCCCCATGTGTAGTGAGCAGTTCCCCCTTGACTGTGATCAGCAACTTTTTGAGAAACATGTGCTCACCCATTTTGATGGCAACGTGCTCAATTTTGACTAGACCCAGCAAGTGAGAGATAAAAAATTACTCACCTCCACTCCATTTAAACACATTTTCTTGCCTCTCTTAACCGCTGCCGTTAACTCTTAGCCGGATGTGAGCATCCACTTCATTTAACTAGCTCTTCAATATCTCTTTGCTAAGATTACATTACTCATAAGCAATGAGGGGAGTAGACAGTCATTGAATTAAATGAGATTATATGAAACAGGTTGATTTGATTTACTATTTATTTGTTATAAGTTTCTTCTCTGGAGAGAGTGATTCACTCACTGTCACTTCAACAAGCTCATCACAGCCAGTGAGTTTTGACATGTTGAACTGCTAACAGTCACCAGTCTTTATGGAATGTCAGGTATTGCCTCTTTTTCTTCTGTGCAGTTCTTGCACAGTTCCGTACTGTCAGGGCAAATTACTAGTTTATACGCAATGAAGTGATGAGCTGATTCTATATCATAAAATAATCTATTTTAGAATAAGCTTTTAAGATGATTGAAGTACAACACAGGCTTTAATTGTTTGATAGGTTTCTTTTTTGTTTCAAAATCAGCAAGTTACACAAAACCAATGATTAATTTAGCTGCATGCCTATTCTCTGTTACTGTGCACTGAAGTGAAGACCCAGTCTGGTTTTCTTGACACAAATTAAGCCTGGTTTTTGACTAAAAAGATTGATCAAAGTTCACAGCAGATGCGAGTGATTTGGTCCAGGGTTCTATTCAGGATTTTAGGTCCTAAAGCAATCTGAGGTACATTTTATAAAATTGAGCTGTTTGTTGTAGGGGAGGGGGATATGCCAAAAATGACAGTACTTAAAGACATTTGTTTTACTGAAGGTTGGGGAGCAGACAATATACTGGTATTACTTTTTTTTTGAGTCCAGTTAAAACCTTTAATTGCATACAATACTTTTTATTTAGCATCTTATGCTGCACTGCAGTAAATAATGAAAAAATGGAACATGTAGGTGGTCAGTTTTAAGTAACATCTGATAAGATCCACGATTTGCAAAGATTAGCATAGTATCGCAGAAGTTATCTCGATAATGTTAAACATTGCTACGTTTTCTACCCCTACTTAATCTTACTCAGGAGTGCATGAGATCACATTTACTTTTAATGGCACATATAGTCATAGTACATTACTGAGTATAGCCACATGCCAGACTTAATCTGTCTCACTTAACCAACTTGTTTCATGGTTTAATAAATATATGTTCCTCTAGATACATTATTTTCTGGTATGTATGTGTGTGTTCTATATCTGTTCTACACCAATAAATATTTTGTTTGAACAATATGTTGCATTCATTATGCTGTTGATGATGATCGTCATGACCGGATACAGCAAACCATGAATTGCCTCTTTTCACAACTGTGTATGATAAACATGCACGTTTTCTGTCCTCTGGAAACAAACACACAATTCTCCAAACACAGATCAGAGGCCATTTAATATTTCAATTGGAACCAGGTGTACATTTATAGAGCAGCTTTTGTCAGTTTTTTTCCTAGCTGTGTTGAAAGTTACCAATTTAAAACAACCTCTTGTCAGCTTCATTACATGTAGGAACATCTTTTTCCAGAAACATATGAAAATATAATTTAATGCACTTACACAGACAATACATAAACTATGCACATCATTTCAAATACTTCCCTCCAGACTGGCAGTATAATACTGTCACAATGTTCATCTAAACAAATAACACACTGTCATAATAACATTGATGTCCATGCAGTGATGTGATGAGGGGTGATTGGCAGGTCCTTGATCTGGCTGTTTTCTGGGGTCTGTCTTTTTCAAATAGGCTTAGAAAGACTAGGGGTCAGGCTTCCCAGAGTTAAGTATTAATTTAGGATCAGGCCTTATCTTATAGTATTCATAAAGCAAAAAGTGACAAGGTAAGCACCGTTACTATAAGACGTTTAGTAACTCTACACCTGGACACGCAGAGTCTATAGGCAGAAAAATAAAAATCCAGCTCTAGGTTTGGGTGTCCTTGAGTTACCTCAGTCAGTTGACTCCTACAAAAGCAAAACATTATTGCAGGTAAAAGCACAGAATTGCTTGCATTACTACTGGGATCTCAATTAACTCCCTTGTCTATGGGCATAAGTCTATCTGAAAGGCCACTCAAATGATACCAGACATCAGCCAGAGTCATAGGATAAACACATTATCTGAAACAATTAATTATACCAATGCTTTGGCTATATGTGATGCTACCCAAGTATTCTGTACTGGAATGCTATGATCTACCATAATTCAAGGCAACCTATTTTGATTATAGCAACCAGGATACACTCTGGAGGTGTAATAAAAATGGGAAAATAAAATCTGTTTCCTTGGTTTGAAAGAAGAAACAAACATGCACAGATACTTTAACCCCCAGAGTGATGTTAGACCTTAAATTTACTCACTGGCTTTCTATAGCCCCAGACATATTGGCAATGGAAATCTAACTACGTTGGCAACTAGTTGCTACAAAGTGCTTTGGGTACTGTACCAGGCAATGGAATTCAGCTATGGAGTTCTAGAAAGCTCCAGAGGTTCTAGAACACACCAGCCATAGCTGGCCTGGAACTTGTGTAACAGCTGACTCGAAAAATACCACCGAAATACGTGGGCAGGATAACGGTTCTGAAATGCTGGCAATTTGTCACCTGAGATTGTTAGTAGGTGCAGAAATAGGATCTGTTCAAGGATAACTAAAATGGGCCAGAAATGAATTTCCTTGCTTGGTATAATTTTTTTTTTAAATGGTAATGCAAAAACATGGGAATAAAGGATTTTATATCTTATTATGAAAGTCTATATATATTTATATATATTTACAATCTATAACTAAAAATGTCACATAAGTATTGGGTAGTTGAAACATTAACATTCAGGCTTTATTTGCTGTTCTTCGAGCATCTCGCAACTTCAGACAATCTTAGCCAAAAGCACCATTCATAGTGAGGCTTGATTTCTGAAGGCCTGGATTTGACTCAACTCAGTCTGAAGCCTGAAGCTTCTACACACATCATGCATGGCCTCTGGTGTGACAGCAACGGTGACGCTAAGCCCTGCCTTCTCCAAGCATTTCACAATTATTCTACAATAAGCACCTTATGTCAATAGTAATACAAGACAAAAAAAGAATGATAGTTGAATGTGCAAAAGTACAAAACTGTGAACTCTAATACGATACATCATCTCAGATAGGCAGAAAACAGATAATAGGATACAAATAATGAAAAAAAAGAGCATGCAATTCAAAGTGTAGTGTAATGAGAACATAGGAGCCTCTTATGAGAGGTGTGGAATTAAAGAGTGAGATAAAAAAAAGAGTTTCCTCTTCATGAAGAGATGGAATGAAAGGGGAAAAAACACCTCCTAATGGAGGTATGGAAGGATGAGCTGATAGGAGTCTTCCTCACGGAAGAGTTAAATGAAAGGGTAATGGATTCCTCACGGAGGGGTGGAAAGAGGGGCACAGAGTCTTCCTTGTGGAAGAGTAAAATGGAGAGGAGGAATGAAAGCACAGAGAACTTCCTCGAATAAGAGGTCAGAATTATTAGATGCAGCAAGAGCTCCTGGTGATGGTGTGTAAATGTGCAATAATGTGTGTGTGTGTGTGTGTGTGTGTGTGTATGAAAGAATTTGTTGGCACAGAGACCCGCTCTACTGCTGCATCTTTCGGATGATGTCAGCGGAGACGGGCGGGTGGAAGTTGATGGTGTGGTGGCGGAGACCCTGCGAGCTCTTGTAGCTCTTCCCACAGCGGCACTTAAAGGGCTTACGCACACGGATCTGGGTGCGATGGCCATTCTTGGCATGATACTTGATACCATTCACATTCTGCAAAACATAATTCAGTATTACAGTACACTCCAGATAATGTCAGTCATTATAACAGTTTACCAAGTTAGAACATTTACACATAGACGTATCTGAAACATGCATTACACCAGCAATCCACACAATATTTTACAGTTAACCCAACCTTAACATTGGTCTCTGGCTCCACAAGGACTTAATAACTAAGGGCTAT